>DF244009.1:3021-31456 GCA_000507305.1 Breviolum minutum Mf 1.05b.01 | reverse complement strand
TTGCGGACTAGGCGTGGACCTAGTTTCACAAGGTCATCAGTCGAAGTACCATCTGTCTCCAGTTCCACCTGAAGACGATAGTCAGACCATGTCAGCCAATCACCATTCCACGTCGGGAGTTTGTGATTGATATGTTGGTCTTGGGATGCTGATGTTGATGAGGCCATCTCAGCAGGCCAGATCGAACTGGCTCCGCTACCAGTGTTAATTCACTGGTCTGGAAAAGCAGAGATAAAAGAGCAACCAGTGAAAGATAGAGGATGCGAAGCGCACACTCAAAAGACTAGCAGCTATTTTCCATGACACCCAACCGTAAGACAGCAATGCGAGCTCGACTCTCGAGCACAGATGCTATACAAAGCGGAGTAAACAAGGTGATCAATGTCAACTCAGCTGACCGGATTTTCATCCCCCAACAGATCCGTTCGGAAGGTCTTTGGATTTTAGAAAAAAAGTGGGGCGAAATTGTAGCCCATAGGATCCGTGTGACTGGATTTTTTACCAACTAATTGACCATAAGAATCAAAGATTTATGATGTTTATGTATAGGTATATATGTCATTCCCATGGATCCGTCATGGGTAGGGGATTTGGTTGGAAAAAGGGTGCGGGAATTTTTTGGTGTGGTTTTTGGCGAGGTTTCTGGGTCAAAGCAACTGTAAGTGAGGTGCCATTTAGATCTATTCAAAAGCCCTCCCAAAGCCAAGAACAGTGGGAAATATTCGGGAAATCATGGTAGTCAGCGTCCGCATGGCTCTAGATTACATATACATGTATTCGAATTTATATAATGTATGTATGATCCATGTCAAAACTGACTGTCATATGTGTCTAAAGATGTGTAGCGGTATGGGTTGCTTGTACGTCAAACCAGATTGTGACATGTTCGCAATGTTACATATATCTGCACCACCTTACGTTTTTGCTAGTCTTCCAATGTTGCATGTTGATTATGTGAATCAAACAGTATTCAAGGACGGGAAGGGGGAAGGTTTCAAATTCATGGTGTATATCTAGCTTGTGGTTTCAACGTTGTTTTTTTCATCCCCATCCCAGGAAATATGAAATATGTTTCAAGTGGTGTGGCTCAACCCCCACCTGTAGAAGTCATCCAAAATGTCGATGTCTCAATGATATTGGGGTTGAATTTCGATCTTAGGGATGCACCTCCAACCCATTGGGATAGTTTGCAGATAACTGCCACGAATTGTGGATGGAAATTCAGCACCCCCGGTTTTTTCTGGTCAAATTAGCTCGCGACCTCACACGAGTTTTCACCTCAAAAGGTAGCGGAGTAAAGGGAAATCCCCTTATTTCAAGGAAATATAAGTTGGTGGAATATTGTTGCCCGAGAATCTTGGCGTCGCAGACGTATCAGAGGGAAGGTAGGTGAAATATTATAATTTGGCCAGATTCTTGCTGCATTGGCAGCTTCAATCAAGTTTTCATAAAGGGTTTTTTTTTCAGGAATCTGCCACCATTCAATCCACGCAAAAACCCTCGAAAACTCAGAACTTGTCCCGTACCACTCAAATTTACCCACCTGAAGTTTAACAGTTCGCCCCTGAAAAGTTACCGAAACCCAAAGAAAGTAGTCTTCCAACCGGTATTTTTCAGGGGCTATGTTAAACTTCAGGGGTGTATTTAGAAAATGTTACCAATGCTTGGAAGATGAATGGCTGAAACAGAAGGTGTTTGATGATGATTTCGAAGTTTCGCTTTATTTCCTCATCTTTTCCGGCACCTCCGTTTTTTCAGGTTCCAGCTATCTCAACCAATGGTTAATTGTCGGTTTGGGGCCCGGCGGTTTCGATTCCTAGGATCCCCTTTTGAAAGGGATTGTTACTTAAAGGTATCCCTAGAATCCCAAACCACCAACACAAACTACCAATCCCATAGGATCCATGTATGGTATATTTACCTACATTTGGTTGATTTTGATGGTAAATGTAGCTAAATACACCATACATGGATCCTATGGGAATTTACCATTAGTTGACGTAGGTTAAGCATCATCCCGGCCTGCGCCAGGCGCATTTGCGACGCATCACTGAGGGCGCACCGCGTAATGCTGGCGTGGTGGTCTTGAACGAGGTTCGTTTGAACGCGAGTTTTTGCGGCATGTTCGGTCATTGGTTAGTAGAGGGGTCATTTAAATTACCCCTTTTGGGGAGATCAAACCATGCAAATATATGGAAAGTTCCGAGGGAGTACCCTTATACTTATATAATAGTGCCTTGTTTGGGGTGGTGTCCTACATTGACCCCTGTAGTTTTCGGTGACAATTTATGAAGGCGTCAAGCCTTCACAGTTTCCAGTGGTTTTTACTACAAAAAAACAGCCATTTTCTATCGAAGTTTATTTTTTGGGATCCCTGTTGTCAAGACATTCCGTAAAACCTCGATCCCTGAAACTAACAGTTCGCCCCTAAAAATAAGCCATCCCAAAAGGAAAGTGTTCCAACCATCTATTTTCTGGTGCTATGTTCCTTTCAGGGAGGGCATTTCTAGAAGATGACTTCCAATAGGAGTCTCCTTTTCCAGCCATCCCAATGCTTGGACAGCAAAATCTGCAAGGGGAAACAACTCATGGATTGGTTGAAGATTAGTTGTCATCCCTTCCAGCTGTAAGATTGGAAAATTTTTCCTCATGGAAAATAGCGTAATATTTTTTCAACTCTCGACTCAACAGCTGTTCGTCATCCCTTTTGAGAGATTGGTTGACTAGGTGGTGGCTTCAAACATTTTTTATGTTCACCCCTATTTGGGGAAGATGATCCAATTTGACGAGCATATTATATTTTTCAGATGGGTTGGTTCAACCACCAACTAGTTGAAGATTTTTGTTTACTCACCTTGGTCCCTCCATCTGCGGCAGAGTTCTCGACCCTGAAGACGAGCGACACCAGGCAGATGTGCCGATCGGCTTTGGCGTTACAGCCAGGTTTGGTGAGTTCAATGGAGTTTCGTGGGGGGTTTCGTGGCGAGGTTACAGGGTCAAGAGGGCACCATGAATAAGCTAGATAAGGTTGATAACTACTTGGATCAACATCAAGGTGTAAACAAAACCTAGCTGGTGGTGTTGAATTTTTTTAATCATTTTTTTGGCGTTCATCCATGTTCACCGCCTTATTTCAGGAGAATTATGAAGATTTATGAAGCCATTTTGACGATTTGTTTCAAATGGGGTTCTTCAGCCACCAAGTTTCGAACAGTTCAGCTTCAACGTTTCAACCTCCAAAGTTGGCGACGTCCACGGACCTTTTTGTTGGTCCTGGTCCCTGGTGGTGTTTTTATCGTAAAAACCAAGGTATTGTAGTGTTTTTGAATTCAATATTTTGATTTATATATATTTATATAGTTTATTTTTAAATTATAATGCAGATATGTTTTTTGATTGTTCAAGATCGTATTATGGAAAACTTGATTATGATCAGAATGCTCGTTCCGGAAACATTGTAATAAATCCCTCTGAACATATTAGTGTATGGTGCCTGGGGTGTAAATTCTTCCTGTTACCAATCTTTGCAAGAGAGAGACAATTGTTTTTTCCACCAGGAAATGCAACAAAGCCTAGTAATCAAAATACACTTACCAGGTGATTCAAAGTGCCCTTTTCATCCCTAGTTGGAGGTCACTTAACCCCTTAAAAGGGTCACTTACTCTCCCTAAGAATAACATCTTCCAAAAAAAAAAAAATATTTTAGGGTTCTATGTTTGTATGAAGCCAAAACCCACTTGTATGGTCTATGTTTATTGCAGCGGCCAAGGATGTTTATAGGAATGACAGTAGATTCTCACAATCATTCATCGTCAAAAAAGATGTTGTTGAAAAGTGGCTATTTAACGTGGAACCTGCCATTGCAGCCATTTGGCTCCCCCTGTGCCACGTTCTATGTTTGTTGAACATGGCGGAAATGGTGGCTCGGGATTCCGCTTATGGCAGAATATTTTTTCGATCTGTTCTTTTCTCGTTGGTGTCCATTTTTCTCATTTTTGTGGTGGCATGGATTTGGCTTTGGTTTTTAGAGTTGTTTAAACATGCATTCTGCCAAGGACCCAGTTGTTGATGGTCCTCCCATCCTGGTCCCCGTTACCACGGAGGAGGAGGAAAGCAGGGTGGAATGTTTGGGCGTGGGATGATTTCCAAAAAGAATACGCGGTACTTTTCGTGGATCAAGACTCAGTTTCTTCGTTAAACTGGCGGTTAAGTTTTAAAAAAAAACAATTGCAGGAAACATTGGATCGCCTCATCGAAAAGATTGTCGCAGATGAGTATCCAGAGTTGGATCCTGCTCTTGCGTCAAGAATCGCATCTTAGCGTCATTATTATTGTTTCTAGAAATAGAATTTCTGTTCATAGATGTTGGGGGTCTATGTTTGAATCACCTGAGCCGGTGACATCGACTTGAACGAGGGGAACAAAAACAATTTGAATAAAGGACGGCTGAGGTCACTTGCCACCAGTCTGGTGACCAACATAGAAGCTGAAAATTGTAATTCTAAAAGGACTTAAAAGGATCCTTTGCATCCTGAAACTAATGCTGATGGTTGCATGTATGCAATCATGATTTAAGAGTATACAGTATGCATGCAAACAGAACAAATGAGACATAACAAGCACCAACTAGATTCCATGTTACTTAGTCTGAAGTCTGAAGTACATATTGCTCTTAGGAAACGCGACTGGTTGGCAAATCTCCACCACAGCGCGCCCGTGGTCCCCGTGCAAACACTGGCGTGGGCTTTTTAGAGAACGGCCAGCCCTACATTCGTGGATGGCCAACATCAAGAAACTTGTGTGAAGAATCCATGTTAGTTAGGTCTGGATTTCAAAAAACAAATGCATTCAAACCCATTCAGATTCCATATGATTCATCCCCCCTAGGGTTTGTCGGATATGTGCATTCCTGACACCAAAGGAAAATAGACAACATGTGCGGATTCCATGTTTAGATGTTTTTTTCCCAAAATGGGGTGTTTCCAAAGAATTAGGGCTGTCACGGCTCGATGTCAACCGTTCCTCTTTCTCCACCCTGTTCGCAATTGGTGACGTAGAAGCTATTAAGAGGCCTCTTGTGGGAAAATAAACTCAACTATTTTTATCTGTCCTATTTTTATTGGGTTTGTAGTTAACATAGCATCTGGACTGAGGAAAGCCACCTCTGATGCCAGCCTGTGAGAAGCAGACTTTAGTGGAAGCAGCTGAATGGTGCAAGAAGGCTGGGCCCTACCTTGAATGCCTGTTACCCCCCAAACTTGTAAAGCCCATGAATCCATAATAACAATGATTTGATTTTTCAGTTCGAATGATTTGCTTTTTCTATCTTCTTGTCCAACTACAACATGATTAAGGTTTGTAGATAGTGATGATTTTTTGTGACACCCCTGGATCCTAACATGGATTTTAATATGACCCTTCGGCGTAGTTGCATGGACAAAAATCAGGGAATTGGACAAATAATAATTCTTTTTGAAACATGGGAGAATATAGGAGACATGGAGACATTGTTTGATCTCCAAAGAATATGAAGAACATGTTCCAGAATCTCTATGTTAGTTTAGTTCTCTTTGTGGACAGGTCGTACCTCGAGCGTTGGAGTTCGCCAAGACTTTGAATGGCCAATCAGTATTGGGAACTGGAAGGCGGTTGAGAGTCACCAGTGGCTTTTCTGGGAAGCTCAGATGAATGTTAAGTTTCAATGTTTGGTGTTTGTTCGGCTTCACCAGGTAGGTTCACCCGTTCTATCAAACATATTTCCCACAGAAAAATTTGGTGGAAAAAGCCTGGCTAAACTTTGCAATTTGGGATCCCCCTGCCTGAAAAAGTGAACTGGTTTGGGATGATCCAAAGAAACATGGACGCCAGCTACATTCATTTTACTTTGAGCTTAGGCTTGATGCGACAGCACGAGCCGCCCAAATCTTGGAGAAGAATGGAGTCGGCCTGTCATTCGACTTTGAAACTTGGTTCTTCTAGTCCGTGACCTTTTATAGAAAACAAACTAACATGGACTTTGGGACAAACAAGTTCGTGACTCCAAACAGCAAACTTAACGTAGAAGAGGGCTCCAAGATGTATTCCCAAGCTGAAACCCCCTAACCTTGGAGCGCTAAACCTCCAATTCTGCAAGCTGAAACCCCCAAGGGCATTCACTGCCCCGAAGGGCACCGCTCCACAGCTGCCCCGTAAAAGGGTTCCCTCGGTTTCCCTGAAGTAGATTGGGGGGTGTAGGGAAAAGGGTTTATAGTGTATATATATATATATATTATATATATTTCTAATTTACTTTCTGTATCATTGTCTATATTTCCAATTGGATTAGAAAACATTTCTTCTATAAAATGAAATGCCTACAATAGAACTTATTCCTCTATTAAATGACAGATTACTATAAAATGAAAAACCTACTTACATGAAAATCATGCTTTTACTGAACAGCACTAATTCCTCTATAGAATGGGTCCCCAACCCAGCATTTTTTAGAGGAACAGGGGTTTCATTTCAAACACCCATCAAGTAAGGAGGATACTTGGACCAGGTGTTTTAACTTTTTTGGTGGATCCATTTGAAAACAGGAATGCGTAGGGGTATCAAAAAATATTGAAATACAAACATTTAACATAGAACATGGGTTCAATATGGTTCAATAAATAGTTTGTTGACAAATCCCACATCAGAGTCACATCTAAGGAAAATGTGTGGGATTCTGACCGAGAATGCCAACGGGGCATGCTATTGGACGGATTCTTCAAAGGACATCATGTCTTCACGGACGTGTCTCCTTCCAATTTAGCCTTGCTATTGTAAAACCTCGAAGTTGAACATGGAACCTCAACTATTTGTTGTTTGCAAAAAAAGTTTTTTCTCCGGGATTTGTTGTCAGGTTCCATGATAAATTTTTGGGGTTTGTATCTTTACAATGTTGTTTGTAATTTGCTTGATCTACCACCCAGAAAAATACAGGTGTGCGCCAAAAAACATGGCATTTAATCAATAAGAAACTTTGCGCTCTGCGCATGCATCAGGTATCGCAGTTGGTTGACCCGTCAACGAGAGGGAAGCTTGCTGCAGCAAGGGATGAAGACGAAATCTCTCAAGCTTTGGAGTCATGTGTCTGGAGCTCTCGATCCCCATGTTTGGCTCATCCTGATGAGCCAGCAGGATGCAAGATTCCATTCGAAGCCGACATTGAATCTTGACCTAGTGAAGAAAACCAAACATGGAACCTATGGAACCCAATGGAGCCAACACAACCTGATGTTTGTTTTTTTCTTAATGCTCCGGGGTGTGCCACGCAAGATCCATGCTTCAAGCACGAGGGGTCTTCTCTAACTGTTTTCAACTCATGTTTTGACATGAATTGTGAAAGTAGAAGATACCCTTCTTATGTTTAACTCACGCCTTTCTTGCTGACAAATGTCAGAGCTATGTTCAAAAAAAGATGTTCATCTTAAGAGAACCATTTGTAAAGTTTAAGCTTCCATGTTAAAGGGTGACATGGCTGTTCAAGCACAGGACCTTGCCGGAGTCAGCTGCAAGGATGACAGTTTGGCGGGGTCCTTTCAGAAAGGGAAGGGATTGGGACGACGAGACTGCATTCCGTACTGGAGGCGCGAAATGATTACAGTAAAAAAACCTGGAAATCCAATTGACCAAAACTGAAATATATATATATATATTTATCATATATATATATCATATATATATATATCATATATATATATATATNATGTATATATATATATATAAATATCATTTATATCATTTCAATGTCATAATGTCATATCACTTATATCACTTCAATGTCATTTTCTTTTTCATTTCGGTATTAGATTACTTCAGCATTTCGAATTTAGAAGAATGATCATAAACATGGAACCCAGTGTGACAGTTTCCCTGCCAGACATCAGCAGCAGAGTGGCTGCAAATTGGCGGTTTGCGAGAATGTGGTCACAGGAGATGTTCACAAGCTCACCACCCAAGAGTTTACCCGGTCGGGCGGCTATGACGTGAAAACGGTTCACACAAGCACGGAATCCACGGGCTACGGCCACCATCGCAGATACAGAGGGTGGTGCCTTGCATAAGCATTTGCAAACATATTACCTTTCAGAAAAGAAAAAATATGACAGGTTTATAAACAAAGAATTGAACCACTTCCTTGGATAAGCATGGGTCTAAGGATGTTTTGTGGACGTCAAACACCCAAACAATAAAACATAAAAATCAAAAAGCTCTTAGAGGTATCCTTGAAGATTAGATTGGCCACTGACAGATTACACCCCCCAAGATTAACATACAACCTGAAAATGATGGTTTGGAAGATGTTTCTCCTTTCCAGGGGTGTATTCTCAGGTTCCATGTTAATCTTGCCAGGTGTATTGCTTTTTGTTGGAAGACTGCTTTCCTATTGGGGTGGAAACCTTTCAGAGAGTATGTTACAGTAAATCTTTAGGGTGAAGCATCCTACCAAGGACTCTGGCCCTGAGGACTGACTCTGCCAAGTGGATCGGGTGTCCTCAAGAAGCATATGACTACATTTGCAAAGTGTTAGAGCTGAAACAAGTTTCTGCAGAAACATTGTTCTTTCTCGAGGATGAATGTTTGTTGCTTGTTTGTATTTCATTGACGCCCCCGACAACAAAACATGGGACCAAACCCAAAAAAAAAGTTTGGAATTGGAAGATGTTTTTCAATTTCACGAGGGTGATTTTGATCTCCATGGGTTGAAGGGAAGGGATACTTTCAATATATCCTCCGAGCGGCCAACTCATCCCAATTTTGTAGACATGTTTATGAATCCACCGGAAACCCTGTGCCATGTTAAACTAGCTGAAACCAAATCTGAGCGCCTCCTTTCTGAGGCTTCGCAAGGAGAGGGAAAGTTCAGTGACCAAGAACCGTGCATACTCCGACTCTTCGGAGATGCTTAACAGCAATCCAGGAATGGTTCAAGATGTCAAATACTTTACACCTTGGTCTGGGGTTCAAGCTAGCCTGGGCTCAGGGTCATGTTGGGCATACGTGAAATCTAGGTAGGGTCCATTTAATAGATCATTCTTTGTAGAGAGCATGTTTATATGATGTTTTTTTCTGGGGTAATCCCCCAAAGGAAAACATGCATCCTGAAAATACCACCTTGGAAGAGGAGAAATAGACATGGACGTTTGATTTGAACAGCATCATTTTCAGGGCCCATGTTAAACCTTTGAGAGCGTACCCAGGGCAATGCTCACGGAATATGAGCACTTTGCCTCACGATTTGGGTTTTTCCTGCCCTATTCCCACCCCCCAAGGTTTAACATAGAACCTGAACATGATTGTTTTCAATGGGGATTTTCTTTTCTGGGGGGCCATTTTCAGGTTCCATGTTAAACTTAATGTAACAGGGGGACCAGATTGTTCCACTACAATTGAACATAGGAAAGCATGTTTACAAACTACCATCAAGGCCACAGGCCAAAAAAAAAGAATCTCCACCATTTGTTCTCTCACAGACACGCTGATGGCCGCAGGACGGCAGAGTGCCGAAAGATCTCCACATGTGCGTTCCGCAGCAATCCGAAAAGCGCATGAAAACCATTTCAACCAACTGGACTGAGGGTTCAAAAAATACTTAAATTGAAAAGTGGGAGTGATCTCAAAATGTTACAGGATGGTATGTTTATTTTTGTTCTGGAAATAATGGCATCCTGAAGTTTAAAATAATTTTGACAGAATGAGTTTGGATACCAATTTCGTTTTCTGGTGGGAAGCAGTTGTGTTCTATGTTAAAATGCAAGACTGCAAATGGGGATTGATTACGCACAGCAAATTTCGTTTGGCAAACCAGGACATGCCCTGCTTATACCACTGTGGACAGATTGTTTTCCCGAGCCAAAAGCAGATGGCTTAGCGCCTTTGAAAAGCTTGCCAGCTTGGGTTTTGCTATGACACCAGAGGTGGCAAAGGTCTATGGCGTTGCGTCTCGCTGAAAACCCCTGGGGTGAACAAGTATGATGTCCTCCCAAAAACCCAAACATTAACGTGGAACCTGAAAGTGGCAATCCCTGCTCCACCCTCTTAAAAGAGCAATTTTTTTCGGAAACCAAAATATATTTTCAGGTTCCACGTTAAACGTTGGGAGTGTATGTTACCGATAACTTAAACACTGTAAGGCATTGAAGAATCAGTAGTCATGGGGTAAAAGTAACCTCCCTGGGGAAAAGGGAGAAACAGGTTTAAAAATGTCTGTACGACCCATTCAAACAACCACTTTATACTTCAACAAGTAACAAGATGGAATAGATTGATGAAAATCATTTCTGTTCTCAAAGTTATCCCCGGAACAATTGGTTGTTTGATGTTATTTCCATCATGGTTATGATATGTATGATTATGTTTGTTTACTTTGAACCGGTTCAAGATGATGGGGGAGCACACTGTGATTGAAAAACATCTTATACGGATACGGCCCAACAAACATGGATCATCGTAGATTTTGAATCCTGGAAAGGGGGGACCCCACTAAGATCCTGATCCAACTGGTTAAACCATCAGGTTTCTCTTCGGGAGATCATTGAATATGGACTTGTTCCTAGCGCATATTGAATCCATTTCCCTTGAAACAATGAAAGGGTTGCTATGTTAAATATGGAAAAAAAATCCTGCACCAACAACGATGCCCGAAAACCATTTTTTAGCCCCATAAAAAAAGAGTTTCGGGCATCACAAGTGGTGCAGGATTTTTCCATCAACCGTATGTTAAATATCCTTCTTGGGCTTCCCTGAACTATTTACGTCTTTTCTGGGCGATGGGGGCGGTGGCAGCCCTCCCCAAGGACAAGCCCAAAAGCCTTTAGAGATTCTAGGTTTATTGGTGGATAAGCCAAAAAGAAATGAGATTCCATGTGGATCCAATCTTGTTTTTTGAGAAAACACCCTTTGAATTGTCTTATTCAAAGTCTAAAGGTAAAAGTGTTCGTTTTGCAAGATTTTGCATCCTGGAAAGGGGGGACCCCACTAAGATCTTGATCCAACTGGTTAAACCATCAGGTTTCTCTTCGGGAGATCATTGGATTTTTTTTGACCGACTTTGAATCTTTTTCGCTTGGGTGAATGACGTGGGTTCTATGTTAAGGGGACCTCAGGTTTACTAGCATTCAATTCTTGGTCGCTAGATTTTTGCTTGTGTTTTCGGAAGATGTTTTTTCCAAGGCAATTTCCTAAAATCTAGAAGGTTTCCTTGTTTATTTAAGTTAGAGACCATCAGCGCCAAAACTTAAAAGAAAAACCCACTAGCTGAGGACGTTCTACCAATTTCTTGCTGGGCAAATGCCCATGAACGTGCTGGAAACACGCAGCACTTGCCTTGCAGTGTGCTTGGGCTGTTTTACAGTAGGTTTGTCATTCGGAAACCTAAGAGTTTTGTGATTAGAGCTAATGTTTTGGTGGGGCAATGAAGAACGTCTCATGTAGAGTCTAGGTTTTTTTGATGGCACCCTATTGTTTTTCCAGGGGATTGTACTATTGGCAGCCCTTGCCTGCATCGAGTTCTTCCCAACGTTCAAACTACCACCCCGATTGCGCTCGAGCTATCAGTTTGTCAACGTGGCTGCGGATGGGAGGTGCCTGTTTTCCTGCCTATATCTTGCCCTGAAGGCTACCAAGGAAGAGGTGTTTGGCTGGTACCACCGTCCCCGCAGCAAAACATCAGGCATTCCCATTTCATCTGAGGATTTTGTCAATGAGAAAAAGGTTGTTGTTGACTGGGGTAGCCAACTACCTGGCATTCCAGATGATACTCAGAGCAGGCTCATAAGGTCCTACTGTGCTGAAGATCCAGACATTGAAGCTCACATTTAAAATAATTTGTTCCACCGATTGCCATGTTAAGTTAAGTAACTATTTGTTTATTTGTTGTTTGTTTTGTTTGACTTCATTTATTGGGGAGGGTTCTATGTTAAATATAGCTCCTTTTATTGCCTTGTGGTGCAAACACAAGGAGTGGTTGGCAAAACACTTGGGCGTTTGCATTCTGGTCTTTACTGGGGAAGTCCGGCAGGGTGTGCTACCTTCAAAAGTTTTCAATCGGGAAATGTCTCAGTGTGGAGAACATGAAGTTCCTGTGTGTCTCTACCTCACCTACGTAGTTGATGGTGCTGGTCAAAGGTCACCCCATTTCCAATGGATGTGTCAGGCAGGTTTTCCAAGAAGATGGATTTTACACTTCTTGAAAGGGAATGTTTAACATAGAACCTGCAATTTTGAAGGTTTCCTCGTGCAATTTCTGAGAGAGTAGACACTACAGATACAAATGCAAGAAACTATTCACACACAAAAACATAAGTTGTTGTACATGTATGCTGGGTGCAGTAATTGTCTACCATTTCGCTACCACGCGGGCACAGGATGTTGACCTTCTCGATGGAGATGCACCAATCCCAGCCCCACCAGCCGAATGCCAGGCAAGGAGTTTCGAACGGGAATGTATGACAGGAGTACACTAAACCCCCTTTCAACTTTTTGCCTAATAAAACATGTGAATTTTGTAGCCCGGATAGATCTAGTGAGATATCATATATGATCAAAGAAAGTGTGGGTGTGCATCTAATTTGTTGCGTTTGTTGTAGGTTTTGGAACAAGTTTTTTTCCTGGGTTTCATGTTTAGTTGTGTAGAATGTCAAGAGGTTGGTCAACTTGAAGAAGAGCTGGGAGAATGCGAATCACAAGAATTGTGGCATGCAGAACTGCCAGAAGACATTTGGGCATCGTACTCTTCAAAACTGGGCGTCCAAAGGCTCGTGTCAAAAGATTCCGGTGTTTACTTCAAACTGGAAATGCCACACAAGCCAGATCTTGAAGTGTTCCAGAAAGAGACTCGGTTACACTCATTTCAAAGTTCTATGTTGGTTTGGGTGGATATCAACAAACCTCATCAATGGTTGACAAGTGTTTTGCCCACCCATATGTTTATCAGCGTAGCTACTAAAGAGTTTGAGTACACAAACATGGAACCCAGCATTGTCCTAAAATTCTGTCTGGGTCTTCTTCCAAGGACTTTTCCAGCTTGAAGTTGCTGATGGATGCGGTGCTTTTCTTGCTTGAACTACGAGAGAAGGAGAAGGGGACCCTGCACAAGTTGTTGGCAGCGGAGGTGAAATCTTCTGCCAAATCAAGAGGTCTAGTGTTCAAGTCCAACATGAAGAAGCAACCGCTCATGGATTTGATGGTCTGGAATGCATGTGAGGTACTAAGTTGTTTTGTGATGTCAAAGAGAGATATTGACATTCAATATTCAGTAAACATGCGATGGGGACAGATTTTTTCTATGAATCAATTGACAGTAATGTCGGTGTCAAAAACAGGTTTCTACATTCTTCTTATTGCTGTACACATTTCAATTTTTATATGGAGGGTGACTATCAGAAGTGTAGATTCCATGTTTAAGTGGGTAACTCTACTTTAGCCGAATTCCAGCTTAGCTAAGGCAAAGATGGCTTAGACGACATCTTGAAGAACTATTCAAAAGACCCCGTTCAAGCACCTTCAGCTTCCAAAAGCCTTTCAGAAACACCTCCAGCTCCGGAGATCCAGGTTAAGAAGGAAATTCCTGAGGACAATGTGGCACTTGGTGACCATGGCCTAGCTTTGGTTGCGGCACCCCCAGTGCCTTCTGGTGGGGTTCCAGGTGGTGGTGAAGGTCAAGGGAGCCAAACAAACAAGGCACCTCACGATGCTTCCTTGCCCCCCAATGACTGGAAAGGATGTGTCCGAAAACTTCATCCCTGTTGCAGACGTAGTGGTTACCCCTGTGAAGTCGAACAAAGAACTGTTTTGTCAGGCTGACATCCAATGCCCTGGCATTGCATTGAAAAAAATGAAGCTGATCCTAGGGGCAAAGGGGCCAGAGGAAGCAAAGAACATCATTGCTTTCCTAGGTGTCACTCCAATTGAGAAGTATCGACACACGAGATCAATTTTGGCTTCTATGTTAGTGGGAGATTTTGTGGAATGCTTTGATGAGTTGGTGACACGACTTCCCCAGCAACTAGGAAAGAAAAGTCTGGGTGCAATTTTTTGCGCAAAGGAGATGGATTTGAATATCGCGGCAGTTTCTTGGTTTGTTTAAAAAAAAATGTTTTGACATCAGGAAGTTCTAGAAAAATTGGGTATGAACAGTTGTTGTTTCAAGCACTGGCCCAGAACAATTTAGGAATTTGTATGTGGGGTTGTTGATGGGTTTTGGATGCTAGGTTAAACACTCATACTCAATCTACATTTTGTTGTTCCATTGGGTCTGGTCTATTCAGGTTATGGAAGCGCTCCCTGTGAGCGTGCAAGTCGGGCAACAAATCTTTTGCTTCAGAATCCCTCGACATGAAGCTGATCCCCTGGGTAATTCAGACACCGACTATTCAAACGTGGAAGTGCAAGTGTACGACCAAGATGGTGCATTGTTGCCAACTAAACCTCAAGTTGCTTACTGGAGTAATGGGGCTTTGGGGGCACTTAAAGGTGGCCTTTGCAATCTTGAAGATCGGAGGGTTGTCTTGGATAAGGATGCGGTTGCAGTTCTAGCAAAAGATGAGATTCAGTCCAAGCTTGTCCACAAGAGGAGTTTCCAAGTGCTAGGTTTGTTTGACATTAAACCTTGTTTATATCTTTTTTCACAGGTTCACATGATGCCGAAAGGGTGCTCTTTTAGTCTACCTCTTTGAAACCCCCAAGACATAAGATGAAACTTGGAACAGATTTCCAAAATGCATTGTTCTTCCAAAGTTTTATTGTCAGGTTCTATGTTGAAAAAGAATTATGTGGCTAGGTTGACATAGAATATGACATGGTGGTGTTTTGGTCAAAACTACACGGTCGGCAGGCTAGGAGGTGACCATCAGGAGTATTGAATAACATGGAACTCTGGTAATGGAATCTGCAGGAGTCTGGTAGAAGCAAGTCAAAAGAAGATGGAAGAGAATGAAAAACTACGCCGTGGGAATAGTAGCTACCAAAAGGATCAAGATGATGCAGAACGTTTTGGGGAGAAGAGGGACTATGCGGAAAAGATGCTTTCGTTGTGGGAAAAGTTGCTGACTATGATTGTTACTCCTGGTCCCCAACATGGTTCAACCAAAGAAGCAGCTACGGATTGGATTACATTCTTCCAGGATAGTTTGGGTGAAGAGATCCCAGATGCCCCATTGATCTTTCAGCAATCCAACATGGAATTTCCTCAAGTCATTGTGGTGGTATCTACTCACATTGCTACTCTTCAAAATGAGAAACAGGTGAATGCAACCAAAGCCAGCAATGCCTTGAAAAGGGTGGAATGGGCGAACCAACGTGCTGAAAGGAGGGCTAGGAAAGCAACAGCCAAAGCAGAGGCATTGGTGGAGGTGACTTTGTCTGGTCGGCAGGAAGAAATAGATGAGAAGAAAAGGACGGGTTGCAAACCATTTTGACTAGTTCAGGTTCTATGTTTGTGATCCGGGGGTCTAGTTCTTGAAATGGAATGATGGATAGGATTTTTCTAAAATACTGAATGGGATAAACTTCAACAGTTACACTAACATAGCAGAGAGCAGGTTAATTCATAATTCTCTTGAGAACTGAACTGATGATTCTCCAGCTAGCCTTCTTCATCTTCTTCCAAAAAGAATGCTGATCTCTGATCTTTTTCATGAGATGAATTCTTCCCAAAAAACATGGCACCCACTAGAAACAGTAGTGGAGGATTTACACAGGGAAATTTCATATCCATGAAGCCATTTTATAGAAGGGGCACCTGTAGAGCGGCATTGGTTTTCATTCTATAGGTGGTTTTGGGTTTATAAAACGAAAAATCATCACATTACCCTTCAGTTATGGGGGATAGTAAACATAGAACCTACCCAGCAATAATGCCTTGAACCAGGAAAAGAAGGAGACAACAGTACCATGCCAGAAATGCATTTGGAGCCAAGAAGTCCAAAGCAACAAAACGTACGTTCAAGGGAAGAAAGACCAAAGACAGTGGAGAGTACGGGGACGTTCTGAAACCTACCCGGCGAGTCATCACCATTGAGGAAAAACTTGAGGTTGTCAGGTTTTACGAAGAACTCAGAAAAACAAAGAAAGCAGCCAAGGAAAGACTCCTGCATCCCTACCCCAGAGATGGAACCAAAGCTCAG
The DNA here is from genome assembly GCA_000507305.1 of Breviolum minutum Mf 1.05b.01. Taxonomy (NCBI): domain Eukaryota; class Dinophyceae; order Suessiales; family Symbiodiniaceae; genus Breviolum; species Breviolum minutum. The sequence goes on along the minus strand of DF244009.1, from coordinate 15,305 downwards.
AAGAAACAACATCGTGAGGAAGTGCTTGCAGCCCGAGCAGAGCTGAAACGCAATCTGCAACGTGAATGCAAGAACAAGTTTCCGGTGCTTGGCAAGTCACAGGTGATTAAGTGGGCCCGAGCTGCAAAAGCAGAACGGTGGGCTGAGCTTCCAGAAGTTATTCGAAAGAAACAAGGAGCAACAACCAACGAATGGCGATCTAAGATCGAAGGAATTCCACCGAAAGGTCGGCCCCTGGGAGGCCAGATTCCCATGTCACTACAGAAAGAGCTAGATGTTCTTATCTCCGAAATGTCGATGGGACGATCCGTTGTGTCAGAAAGACGTGAGGTGGTTACTGCTGACTGCATCGTTGCTTGAAATGTCATAGTCAACGCCTATGTTAGTTTACATCAAGCTTTGAATGTATCTTCCACCATGATGGAGGCATAGCAGATTCTAGGTTTTTTTGTTCCTTTGATGGTATCTTCCAAAATTCTTGAAAACAGACCTCTAGAAAGTTAGAACATTTTATTTGATTCTATGTTTGTTTCACCCTGTGAACATCTCTTCCAGGATGTTGAAAACAGACCCTCCAAAATCGTTTTCTGATGCTATGTTTGTTCTGGCTAAGGCTGATACTGCTAGATCCCTCATCCATGATTGGAACACCAACATCGAGAGTATTGGAGAGGAGGTCAAACTTCACAATGCTCAGCTCATTCAAGACTTCAGAGATGGGAAACTGCATCCAGTAGCATTTCAAAAGGGGCTGGAACCACTTCCAAAGAGACTCAAAGAGCCCAGCAAAAGCTGGTGCCAGTGGTTTAGGCAAGCCTGGGGATGGTCTATGTTAAGTAGATCAAGTGACACACAAGCATGGTTAAGCTACGATCACCCGGACATGGTGATGGCTCGTGAGGCAGTAAGGGAACTAGAAACGGTGCATGGATGCCATGATGGAATGATCATCAACTGCAGGCAAACGGGCGAAAAAGACCCGACCCAACCCAAGATTCGACAAAAAGGCTCACAACATCAAAGGAGCAAGAAAGGCGATGACAGTACTTTGTTTAAAGTTCATGGAGGTTTTATGTTAATTTGGGGCAATCTATTGAAATAATTTTTCGTCAAATTGTCATATTACATGTATGATATCATATCACCCTTTTTGACTTAAGATAGCACCTGAAACATTTGGTAGTTCATGTGGAGGGTTGAAGGATAGATTTACTTTGGGAAAGGCTTCCTGGCAGGTGCCATGTTTAGTTGAGTGTGTGTACAACCCCCCTGAAGAGTACTGTAACACTGAGAAATGGGCACGTACTGAAGCTTTTTACAAATAGAAAAATATCCAACATCGTAGCCAGATAGACATAGCACCTACAAAGCCAAGGTACTAACCTCCTCTTGGAGCTCTGGCCATGCAGGCCCTGTTGCCTTTTGCTTACCGGAGGGGGCAATTAGCCATGAAGAACAAGTAGCCTTCAACAAAGATCATATTGGCATCAGCTACGTCCTGACCAGCTCAACAAGCACGCACTTTATGAACTCGGATGTTTTGGCGCAGTTGCTGGAGCAACTATACTCCCCGGCCATTGAGCTTCACAAAAAAAGGCAAATCCAGTTCGAAAAAAATATGTTAAAATATTATTTCTTTCCCAACCTACTCAATAGTCAATTAGGTTCTATGTTTAAAGCATTGTTGATACGTGTGGGGCGTATGTGGGAAAAAAGGTTCAGTTGCTTTGCAATCCTCCTGCTGGGTTTCACAACAGCTATTTGCAAACAATGATTGTTTAGACCTATTTGATCCTTTTTGGTTCTTAGCTTCGCTTCCTTTTTTGAAGGTACAGTTTCTCGGGGAGTTTTCGGCGTCAAATCAAGTTGACCATTCCATGTTAAATAGACTAGGCATGACCCTGTCAAGACATCCAACAGGTTGGGTTTGGACCCAAAGGATATGACCATCAAAGGAGCCATCTTAGCTGACGCCTGGACTGGCAGCTTTTCCAAGGCTCGTGGCGTAGACATCAGAAGGTGGGGTGATGGTGAAATTCAAACAGCCGAACAGGCATGTTTTTTGGGAACTACTGTAACCAGTGTGAGGGTCCATGTTAATCAAGTACCAGTGTCGGTGTGAAGACATATTGACAAAAGTAAATGTGCATACCCCCCAAACCCACGTAGCACCTACAACTACAGTAAGCCTTCCCAAGAAAGTAGTTTCCCTACCATGATTTAAATCTTCCATGTTAGATTACTGTGGGTGTACTCTATGTACATTATCTTTCATGTTTATTTGTTTTCTTTCCATAGCCTACATCTTTCCTGTCCCCAGGATGGAATGGTTTTCCCAACACAACTTCCACCCCCCCCGGTTGAACCCGGGGGGGTGGAGCAGCCATGGCCAACCAGTGGATCAAGTTCATGGTGCTTATAGAGCAAGGCTGAGGAGAAGAGATTTCCGCAATATTTTCCAGGGGGATTTGCGAAAGCGGCCACGTTTTTTGGTTGGGTTTAGAAAGCACTTTCATTGTTTCATTCCAACAAATGGTTTCAAAATGGAACCACCAAGAAACATAGCACCCTAGTGAGTTGCATTTCAAATTGCAATCCTGCAGAGTCATTTGAATTGAGGATTTGAAGATCTTGACTTGAGGGCGTCGGGCCAGGTGTCTCGAACAAACATAGTAGCTCAAGCCTTTGAGATTGGCATGGAGTCTGAAAATGACCAGTTCTTTTCGCAGCAAGATTAAGATAGTTTTGGTCTAGTTGCATTTACAATAGCTATTCATGGCATTTGGATCTATTTTAAGACATTCTATGTCAATCTACCTGGGGATTGAGGTTGATGGCATGCGTTCATCTTCAACAAACGAATTGTAGTTCTTATTCTTAACATGTGGTGTTAAACATAGAATATATACTGCATGTATTTTGCTGTACCTGCTACATTTACTTTAGTTCATATTTATAATTATATACGGTATATACTTTCCATGTTGGCAATTGATGTTGGTGTTGAAACCTCATCGCTGTCAGATTCTATGTTTAACAGCTGGGATATCTCACTTTCCCTAAGGTTGTACAAGCAGTTTGTCCCATTCGAGAACTTCTCGAGCTCTCCCTGGTTTGCTGGCTTGAGTTGGACAGGCGTACGTTTGAGAGTGCTTGGATTGTAACGGGCTACCGCACTCCGGAATCTTTTGAAAAGTACAGAGGAACAGAAGATGGGGTTACAACAATGGAAGAAGCATCTCATGTGGCAGACCCTTCTGAAGTCTTGGGAGGGACCTCCCTGATACAGACCCCCCAGTACTGCACATTGTACGAGTGGCAGTTGGAGGACATCATTGGGTTAACTTATAGTGGGTATTCCTGGTGGTGTTTTCCCGATTCATCGTGTGTGTTTTTCTTTTGAAAACTAATTGGCCATATAACAAACAAACATGCAACTTGGCCAGGACTCTTCAGGTATATTTCAACCACTTCCATTTGAGGTAGCTCATGCACTTGTCAAGACCGTCGTGTTGCATGCCTCTGAGTTTGCAACTGCAAAAGTAACGCTTGCCAAACTTCGAGAAAGCGACCCTTCTGATTCAAAGGCCAAGACCCAAGCAGCCAAGGAGAAGGTAGAAAACATGCACCACACAGAGAGATTTTTTGTGATGAACAAAAGAACGGGGCAGTTAGCTACTGCCGAGTGGACTTCTAAACACATCACAACCAATGCAAGTGGCATTCCAGTGTCAAAGTCAGGTTCAAAGGCGAAAGCCTGGGTCATGACTGTCAAAATCAAGCTTTCCAATGGTGAGGTTGATCTACACTTGAGGTCCAGAGATGATGGTGAGTTTCGCAAGGTCAGATGCTTCAACTTGAAGACCGCGGGTGTCAAGTTAACTATGGCATCCCTTTCTGAGGGGTATGGCCATTTGTTGAACCCAGACGATGTTGAAGAGCAGGAAGAGGAAGCATGTCCTTAAACTGGTTTGGTGGGTCTATGTTTAATCGTCGTAGAATTGGGTTTTTACTTGATTTGTATATATAATCCCTTTTTGTTTGGTAAGATGATTCCTTTTGGAAAAATCATGGTCAGGTTCCATGTTAACCTCTTCTTTGGTGGGTATATTCTGACAACTCTTTTTATTCTCAGGACTCTATCTTTGGTGACGATGCTGATCTTGAAAGCCAACACGGGGATGAACTCGGTTTGGAAGGCTGGGATATGGAATAGAAAATGGTTATTTGAGGTTCCACGATTAAAAATGTTTTAGTCAGATTTGCTTTTAATCCTCACACATTGGAGTAAAACACTGCGTGGATTAACGCGGAACTTCAGCAGGTTTCTACTTAGCAACACCATCACATAAACCTGTATGGTATGGACTAACTAGTAGAGCAGCTCTTGGGAATTTCATGATCTGTTTCTGGTGATCCTTTGAATGCATTTTTTGATCAGCAGGTTGTTTTAACTTAGACCCTAGCCCTGGTGTTACAAGCTTGGGTGAAGTACTGTGTACCTTTATGATCCATTGAAATTTCAATGAAGTACTTCAAACACAATCAAATTTGGAATCCCAAAATTTTGCCTATTTAAATAGTTCTCCGCCAGGTGAGGCTGAGAAGTTTGATGAGCATGATCCAGCACCGGCGCCAGAAGCCGGTAAAGAGAAGCCAGCGAAATCCGTCGTGCCATGTTCAAACATAGAAGCTGAAGATGAAGATGAAATGCTCCAGGTTCCACAACCGGAATCAGAATGTTCATTCATGGTTTTTGTTGGTTCTGACACAAAAAAACCTGAACCTCCTGGAGACTTTAGAGAGCGGGAGGCATTCAAGAAACTGGAGTCCAAAGGGCTCACTGATGTACCGCCTGCACCATACTGCGGCATCTACTTTCATCGGGTGACCAAGCAGTGGCATACTCGATACGGGGAGAGTGGGGAGAAACATTCAGCCCCAACGTATCATGAGGGCCTTCGATCTGAAGGCAAGGCCATTCTGATTGCTCTTTTGGGTATGTGGAAGTGGTTCGCTGTGCATACCAAAAACAAAACCGATGCCAAGTATGTGGCTATTTTGCAGAAGGAGTTGGATGAAACACCCTTCTAGGATTCTCTGAGAAATGGGCTTCTAGAAAACTTCAATAACAAGTTCTAGGTTAGATTAACTATGATTTATTCTCATTTCAGCTAGTGTTGGATGTGGGAAGGTTACCGACTCCTTTTGCCCAGAAACGCCTGTATACTTGAGTTCACTTTTGATTCCAGACAGTTCACAGGTTTGTGCTTATGTTTAAATGTCCTTTGGATATGTTTGCACTTTGGATCTCAAGGACTCAAGGACGCACTAGAAAGACATTTTGGGTAGCTAGGTTTGCCTGGGAATCCACTCAGCTCAAAGCTAGATTTCAACCTCACATTTTGCAGGTGTCATGTTTGTATGCTTTGGTGTGATCATGTTTGGAAACAACACTTTGTTTTTGCTTTTTCAGCTGGTGGGCCAGGCTTGACACGTACACAAAAAAACGTACAGTGCAGAGTGACCTGCTGCTAGGGCTCCCTCAAGGATGGTTTGTTGCACTGAGGGCTTCACTTTCAGTTTCTATGTTTTGTAATCATTCAAGAAGTGAACAAGTCCCAAGACAATTTTGGAAATGAGAAAACACATCTTGTTTCAAAATACGTTTCAGCAGTTTAACATAGAATTGGGGAAAAAGGCCTTTTGCGGCGATGGTCAAAGCAACTCTTACGGACAAGTCCAACAAACCAAACAGCGTTGGGACGCTGAAGAAAGGCTGCTGCTGGGATGAGGTCTTGGTGGGAGGCTATGTTTATTCGATAGGAGTGCTTTATCCCAAATGGGTGGATGGAATCTGACCCTCAGGTTCTATGTTTGTATTCTTTGGCGAGGTATTTTTGCCTGTTGCTTTCTGGGGATCCCGAGAAATCCAAAAACACAAAACTTCTATGTTTATCTAAACGCGATCAAATTCCAAAGATGTTGAAACACAAGGATTAAACATAGATCTTGTATGGGATAATGAACCTTTCATGGGTGTCTCCATTTTGGTGATTTAGAAAAGGAAGAACCTGGCCTCCTTTATCACTTTGGTCCCTGGGGATTCACTGTTAAAGAACTTCTATGTTAAGTGCAAGCCATTCCTCGTTCACGGTCTATGTTAGTCTTACCGGGTGTAACCATCCCAAAAAGGTCACTTTGAATCACCAGGTATATAATTGTCTATTGCCAGCACCTTGAAAGGAAGTAGGAGAGACGAAGACAACCCTTGCTTATAGACGCGCTCGAAAGTAGCATAAGCTTCAAGCATGTACAAATATGATGTAAAGACGGTAAGCCCGGAAAAACATTATGATCAGTCTAGTTTGTTCTCATATTTGGGAACTAGATATAGTATCTCAATGACTCCGTCAAAAGAAAAAACAAACAGGATCAAACAGGTTATTGTAATGATATTTAAAACTATTTATATGAATTGTTCATTTGATGAAGGGTACTACTCCTATGCGGGTAGTCTGTATGGGGGATTCCATGTGATTCCACACTAAACTTCCCAGATTGGTTACATATTAATCCTGTGAATTCTTGATTTTCATTTGAATGTTGTTGTTGTTGTTGTTGTTGTTGTTGTTGTTGTTGTTGTTGTTGTTGTTGTTGTTGTTGTTGTTGTTGTTGTTGGAGGCGCGTTGATATCTGGCCGTATGTTTTCGTGCACTTTTCTGCGTTTTCAGCGGTTTGGTACATAGTGCACACATGTCCAAACCTGTAATGTAACCCGTGTTCAAAGTGCTACGCTATGGACTGCTTCGGTACAAACTTTACACATGTCCAAACCTAATGTAACTCGTGTTCAACAGTGCCACGGAATGGACTGCTTCGGTACAGTACTTTACACACTCCCAAACCTNCATAGAGGTGAAGTCAACCAAACACAAACTGAGCCTAAAAACCCACGGGCTTTTACCAACGCGTGACCTTGTTGTTGTTGTTGTTGTTGTTGTTGTTGTTGTTGTTGTTGTTATGACTACTATTACTAGGTGGTGGCATCTCAACTATTTCTTAATTTTCTTATTTTCACCCCGAACCCCTGGGGAAATGATCCAATTTGACGAGCATATATGTTTCAAATGGGTGGTTCAACCGCCAACCAGATTACTGTTGCAGGGATCCTAACCCTAGACATCCAGAGCCACCGAAACTGAGGTTCGGTATGACTGGACCCCAAAAACATGCCATCCAAACACCGGTGTTGTTCTAGGTGGTGGTTTCAAATATTTTCTATTTTCACACCTACCTGGGGAAGATTCCCATTTTGACTAATATTTTTCAAAGGGGTTGAAACCACCAACCAGCCAGTGTTGTTGCTTGTTGCTTCTTGTTGTTGCTTCTTGTCGTCGTTACCTTGCCAGGTCAACCGATGAATGCACCAGTTTGGGTGCAGAGGCCAAAAGCTGGACACAACAACCCCAGCCCAGCCCCGTAAAACCAACAAAAAAAGATCGAAAACCACTCATATTTTTGATATAATAGGATGATATAGGAGGTACCGGAGGATATAGGAGGTACAGCTTCATTCATGGTTGGTAAGTTTTCCATCATCATTTCTTATGTTTTTTTTAGTTTTATGGGAGTGTAATAGTTGGAATCAAGGTGCTTTTCCTTGTTCCAAAGCATCACTGCTTAAGGTCCATGTTAGATTTTTTGGGGCCCGTGTTTTTTAGAGGCTAGTGACATATCAAACACATGCAGCTTTGAGATACTTTTGACGCCTTACGGTCACGGGAGGTGTCAAGATTGGATGTTTTTGATGTGTCAGATGGGCAGCCCCTTAGCACTTTTTGTTTCTTTTCGAAGTTGGTCAAATTTGCAAATCATTTTTTGATACTGTATCATACAATCCATCTCAGTTTTTTTTGTGGGGTGGCATGGCAAAAGACCCCCGAACTATTGGTTTTAGACTCTAAAAACTAAAAACTAGTGGATGGTGATGGCAGTATTGCGAATTAGCAATGGTGAGTTTGTGGATATTGATTTTCCCTCAAAACATCGGTTTTCACGGCAATTTGTTCTATACCTAAAGATTGAGACATTTGCGGATCTTTTTCCAAGGGAAATCTGAACCGAGAAAAAGAAACACAATGGCCAGTTGCAACGGGCTATAAAGAGATCTTTTACTGTGTGCCTTGTGCCGAACAAAAAACAAATTCGAAGATTCGTATGAAACCTCATTTCGAAGCATCAGCAGTTGCTATGGGTTAAAAGTCCAGTTGGATATTTTGACTTGAGTTGAGACCCATGTGGCAACCGCATGTGGCAAGAAATATCCAGAAGCATTACCCGTAGGAATAGGATCCATGCATGGTATATTTACCTAGATTTGGTTGATATTTATGGTAAATGTAGGTAAATATACGTACCATACATGGATGCTATGGGCTACCAGCTGCTTTATTTCTGAGAATAACTGTGGGAAACGTTGTGTCGGTTGACGACCCGTCATCACTGTCTCGTGGCTAGGCCCTCGTGGTCTACCACCAAGCCGATGTGAAGAGACCCAGTGGGAATAAAATGTCCATCCGATTGGGCAAGGTGACCGAAACTGCCATGAAAATAAGGGTCCCTACTAAACAACCAGTACTAGGTGGTGGTTTCAAGTATTTTTTATGTTCATCCCTATTTGGGGAAGATTCCCATTTTGACAAATATTTTTCAATTGGGTTGAAACCACCACCTAGAGTAATAAGGATCACAAAAAACTAGGTGTTCTTTTAATATGTTTCATTTTCCACCCCTATTTACACCGGGGAAATGATTCCCATTTTGACGAGCCTATTTTTCAGATAGGGTTGAACCCACCAACTAGAAATTCTTTGCAGGCACTAATTGGCTTGCGCATCGTGACCAGCAAATGGTTGCAAGAATTTTGCCATTTTCCATACAAATTACGAGCAAGTGAGCAATTGGGTGGGGGGTGAGAGCCAGCTGGTGTCTAAATTTACACAATTTTTTCCAAAAAAAAAACCTGTGAGTCCTTGCAGGTCCGGCGATTAAGGTCGCCAGGTATTTTCATGTATTGTCCTACTAAATGAGGAGCGTTGGAGGGAACCCCTTCCGAATCCATTGCCAACTTACAGCCGTGAAAATTGATGTCTAGAAAACCCAGCAAATTTACATCGTCCAAATAGATGGCCTTCCCAAATACCTAAAGGGTATATAGCTTAGTGGCAGGGTCCCATATCCAATACCAACCTCAACTGGTGAGTTGAACGCCGGATTTCTGGTTGCCATCAAATTCTTTATGGATCATCAAACCTACCCAAACTCTGGTCACCAATTGGAGTGATTGCAGCTTAACGTTGAGTTGGCAGTGGACCAAAAGCATTGTGGCGACCGGGCTACGTTGAAAGTGAAGCTTTCAAGAAGCAAGAGCAATTAAGAACGGAAATGTTGCGAAACATAGAATCCAAGCGTCTGGAGGGTCGCCCCACAATGATGGAGCTTGCAAAAGCAAAGAGCGCTGGATCTGAAATCCGAGGTGGTTTGTCACACATTTATGATCACATGCGTGTTCTCTGGTATCGACGTTGTGCCTGCAAAAAATGTTGGCGACTGGTGGATGTGAAAAATGTTGGCCAAAGCCTACAAGTTCCAAGAGAAGATGCGCAAGAAGAATTTTGCAGAAAGCTTCGCGCAGATTGCCGAGTTGTGAACTTCTGCAGCTTGGCAAACCAGGCCTTGTGCACAAAGACGGCAACCCCTAAAACGGGGTGGACGTGCTGCTATGGACCGAGAACAAGTAGCCACTTTGTTTGGGGTTATGAAGGAGTTGGCACCATGGAGTGCAGTTCTCATGCTGCTGCAACTGTTCATCGGCGAACCATGACACATCCTGTGGAGCTGTGTAGGGTGCCAGCAGGGACTGTGCCATGTACATTTCGATTATTGTACATCACAATATGCTTGCAAATAAAACATTTCATTCTTGATTGGGAAAAATTCAAATCAAACATTGACTCCAAATTGACAGGAATCTCAATTAAAATCAATTTTGTTGAGTAACAAAAAAGGTACCAAAAAGCCCGAGTCCACAAGTCCAAACCTTCAACGACACCAAAAAGCTGACAAACCTGGCCCTTGTGGCACGTTTTGACAGTGCTGTTGCCATGCCTCCCAGGTCGGAGAGTATTTACGGGAAGAGGTCGTGGATTCAGTTATCGGGGGAAGATGGTTATGTTTTTTTATTGTTTCTATGTTTGGTATTGGTTGGTATTGGCTGTTAGTGCTGTTTTTTCCTTATGTATTTGATTTTTGATATGTGCGCAGTACATATTCATATCATATAGATATATGATTTGTGGTTTTTGGCATATATAATATTTGAATATGAAATAGGTATCTCATTAAAAATCTGCCAACCCAGCTGTATCCTGGAAGACTTTCCGCCATATGATTTTCTTCCGAATCATAGCATCCCATGATATCAGCTTCTAGCCTCGGGTGTGTGTACAGCGGGTGTGTCCTTTTCAAAATGCCTGCCATTTGATTACAAAAAAAACGGATGTTGAAACAAAACCTGATGAAACCATTCATTACACAGAAAAAAACATAGATCAGTTGAGTTTATGATGATATAAACCTGGAACTTGAAACATCCATTTATAAATGGTTGTTTGAATTGGATGCTTTTGAATTTTTACATAAGAAAAATATGTTTCACCATGTCCATCCATATTTATACAGGTTGTTTAATCATTTGGAGTTTCTGGAATTTGTTGTAATCACCCTTTGCCATTCTACCTCGGGAAATTCATGTTGAAAACTCTCGGAAGGCCGATTTGGTCTGAGCGCGGCCTTGCACGGACTTCAGCAGGAAACAGTTCACAGGTAAAGGTACCGAGCAAAGACAAGAAACGATAGAAGTACAACCATGTTTGTATATACGTTACTAGGTGGTGGTTTCAAATATTTTCTATTTTCACCCCGAACCTTGGAAAAGACGAACCCATTTTGACGAAGATATTTTTCAAATGGGTGGTTCAGCCACCAACCAGACTATATATATGCCCGTCATCTTTAAATCACAACAACTTTTCTGATCTGTTGAGTTTCTTTGTGTTCCAAGATCCCCATCTGTGTTTCCAGTTGAAGTCGGCTTCAATAAATGTCCCACTTGCCTAAATATATGGCAAGATCAGTTATGTTTCACGGAGGCTGAGGAGTTGTGACTTGATGAATCTAAGTCAGATCAGTGACTTGATAACAATCCCATCAGGGATAGCTATTTGTTCGTTTTTGTCAGGGGGGTTATGATCACTTAGGGGCTTAAAAGTGATGGTTTGATCAACATGTTTGTTTTAGTGATGCAATCAGCACCTGATCAACCTAGAAGATTTGCCAATGGTTTCTTGGGTCAGAGAAAAAATTAGCAAGACCTAAGAAATATCTTATTCTTGAATTTGGCAAATGGTTGATGGAAGAAATACTGCACCACCTCAAATGTATAAAACCCTCTCCATAATGGCATACACTACCAACCGATTTCTTCCATCAACAGTAGTTAAACTTCTCAAGGCTTTCAATTTCTTTATTGTTTTGGTATGACCTTTTACTTTCTTACCATGCAACGATCATTTGGGGAGGGTTTTACGGTACCTTTTTGTTACCTATCGAAGAGTCGCCCAAAAACTACAGGTGATACATGGAGTTGGAAATAATCTCCGCCTCGATTCGGAATCACCGTTTTTTTGCGACGGAAAAAAAGAACACATCAGATGGACGGGTGAGAGTTGACGTTTGTAAATCCTCATGCCGCAGTGGTGATGAATTGTAAATCCTTATGCTGTACTGGTGATGGGAAGGAGATACAGGTAAATCATTATGAGAAAATTTGACCCTGAAATGATGGCATTTGATAAACAAAATATCATATTAATCTTTGAAAAAAAATAATAATAATAGTAGTAATAATATAATTAAAAAAAATATTAAAAAATAAAAATAAAGAATATTATTGATATCTAAATTCATTTTATATTTTTTTATTAAATAAATATAATAATTTTGCAAAATATATTTTGATTATAATAGATATATATGAATAATTTTTAAAATAGATAATTTTTTATATAATTTTAATATTATTATATATTTATGTTAAAATAAATTAATGTTAATATTTATTAAATATTATTATTTTTAATATTATTATTTATTATTTAATTTAATTATATTTAAATTAAAATATTTTTGTATTTAATAATCTTATATTTATATATTTATTT
>DF244008.1:19761-31760 GCA_000507305.1 Breviolum minutum Mf 1.05b.01 | reverse complement strand
TATACTTCTCAGAAGGAATGTTTACATATTTTTCACTAGGTGTAAGTGGTTGACCTCATTTGTGGACATCCGTTGACAAAATTTGAAGCGAGGGTCGTCGTAAACCATGGTTGGGGCCATGAATTTCATGTTCACAATCTCCTCTGCTCACGAAATCTTCATAGTGTCATGCACGTGATGGATTCTGCCCTGACATTGATGGGAGTGATGGACGGGCGCGGTTGCAGTGGTTTTATAATCTGTTATATTCAATTTTAAAAAACTATATAGATGCAGCTATTTAGAAGTCAACCGAGAAACCCTGCACTTTCAAAAGTGGCGTCTCTTTAACGGGGTATCAGGCTCAGTTGTCAGTTGCTGGTTTTTTCCTGCGACTTGGTTTTGGTACGTATGTTTTGGTCCGGTCTTTCACGGGACCGCCATTCCAATAGGTTGATCCACAGGCCTCCGACAGCCAGTTCGCCCACAACAACAATTTCACGACTAACCAAAGGTTTAGGTTTGGAACTGGTCGGAGACTGACACTGGCTACACAACTGCACAGCCCCGAACGCAAGACCAGTGGATGTGACTACCACCAAAGCCTTTTGGTAGCGTTGTATGCGTCTCTTTTGATGGAATCTGGTGCGATCCTGTAGATGGAAAATACACAGCGCCAGTACCAGGACAGCGACACACAACAGCAACACAAGCCGTCTGTTTGAGACGCATCTGCATCGACGGCTTGTTGCAGGATGACACTTGGACTCGGGGAGCTCAGGTATTGCTGCATCAGGCATGGCGGACTTGGGGGCTAAGGAATCACTGACCTTGAGAAGCATATCCGCAGTCTGACGATTTCTCATCCGGTCTGCAGCCTCTTTCAGGATTCGTGAATAGCGTTCGTTTGGCAATGGCTTATCCAAGATTTGCATCAATTGAATGCTTTCAAGGCAGATGGCGAGTTTCTGATCAGAGGGTCCGAGTGCTGCCGTCACAGCAATCAAACTCAAGGGGTGGAGTGGCTTCTCAGCGTCGAAATAAATGGGGAAGAAGGCCGAAGAACCACCATCAAGGGGACTCTGAAGGGAAGTCTCAGCTACTTGTAGATGATCAACATATAATTGGAGTCGATCAACTTTCTTTCGTAAATGATTTATGCAGTCCCTGCACGCATCCCAACTGCATTCAGCACATGATGAGCACAAAAACCATGCTTTTTCACTGCCACAAAGGTAGCAGAACACCCTCGTTGAAATTTCCCCCGATTGCCGCTCATGTGAGCGCAACTCATGTGAGCGCAAGCATGCGTACTTCTTAGTCCTGTATGCCTTACAACATTCCTCGACATGCTGCCTATGCGTTCCCAAGTACGCTGGTAGTGAATTCCATTGTTCTTGATGCAGCGGGACTGCATTTTCGCAAGGCCTAAGCGTAGTTTCAGGCATGGTTGAAGTTCCAGCACTGTTGCTTACATGTCCTGCCGCGGGGGGACGAGGGGATTTGTTCAACTGGTCACGGGCCGCCGCATCAGCTCCATGTTGAATGAGCAAATCAACAACTTCTTTGTGGCCCATTGCAGCTGCCACATGAAGAGGGGCTTTGCTCAACTCGTTATGAGCCGCCACATCAGCTCCATGTTGAATGAGTAAGTCAACAACTTCTTTGTGGCCCCTTTGAGCTGCCAAATGAAGAGGGGCTGTGTTGAAATCGTCACGAGCCGCCACATCAGCTCCATGTTGAAGGAGCAAATCAACAACTTCTTTGTGGCACATTGCAGCTGCCACATGAAGAGGGGCTGTGTCGAAATCGTCACGAGCCGCCACATCAGCTCCATGTTGAATGAGGAAGTCAACAACTTCTTTGTGGCCCCTTTGAGCTGCCAAATGCAGAGGGGTTTGGTCGATATTGTCACGGGCCGCAACACTAGCTTTATGATGGAGCATAAATTCAACCGCTTGCAAGGTGCATCGCTCAGAACTGACCAAATCATGGAGCGGCGTTCGTTCCGAAAAATCCTGGGAGTTGATGTCGATGGACACGGTTTCATGTTTCAGGAGTGCTTTCAGCTGTTGCACATCCCCCTCCCGTGCTGCCAAGTGTAAGCGAGTGCCTCCAATGTGCAAGTTATGCCAATCTGGGCCGAGAAAACCACGATGAAATCCCATGGCATCAATCATGCGTCGCTGTTCATCTTGAGGCAAACAACAATCAAAGCAAACGGACCAGTGACAATGGAAACATGAATATGTTTGCGGTTGCGGTCTGTGTGCTGTAGGTAAAATGACCTTGGAACATCTTTCACAAGTGTGACTCTCAAGAGGAGTTGTAGAATGTTCACTATGAAGAACCCTCCGGCAAGCACGGCACAGCGCCTCACCAGCTTCTGCTGCACCTCGAATTTCCTTGACAAGAGCTACCCTATCAGGCAGTTCAGGGCGTAGCAAAGCACTCCTTTCGGTGGTTTCCTCCTCAACTGCATCAAGCTCAGTCTTCTCTGCTGAGCACGCCTCATATCTGGCAGAAGGAGCTGTCCAGGATCCAACTGCTTCTCCACTGATTTGGGTTGGGTTTTGCTGTGTCATTTCTGTAAATCTGACCGAAGCCTCACTGTTGCTCAGCTCTGGATTCAGCTCATCCAACGGGAAGATGCGTCTGCTGTAGGGTGCAACCCTCTGAAGTGGATTGGTCTCTGGAGTCTGACGCCACTGTTCCTCACGCCGCTGCTCTACAGCCCGTGCCAGGTGCAAAATTCTCCGAGCACATGAAGGACTTGTAGCAAGGCTTCCGGACAGCACCATGTTGCTAGCTTCACCCCTGATGGCCTCGAACAAATTCAGTGGATCAGCAGGCAACTCACCAACATCTAGGTTGGCCTCAATTGGCAAACCCAACTTTCGAAGAATGTCCTTGGCAAAGCTTTCAATATCGCGCGCCATATGTGTTTGGTTTATCTCTCCCTCAGAGCTTTCATCATCCTGCCGATCCATGTCTAGCAAAGCTGCATCGCGGATCCATTTAAAGTCCCTCATCACTTCTTCCTTCACATCTTTCAAGCTTTGCTCAAAGATACCTTTTCCTGGGTTTCTGAGTTCGAACACCCTAAGATTGATCATTTCCACTAGTTTGGGAACAACAAAAAAAACAATCTTTCTTGCCCCAGCTTCCGGCCCGACTCACCATTGACAAATGGGCCACCATCTGAAAAGAGCTATCACGCTCAAACCAGTGCCGCACGTCCTCATGGTGCAGCACGTCCAAGAGACAACTTGTCTCCGCAGTGGACTCCATCGGATTGGCCGACAGCGACATGCTGGGGGAACGAGGTGAAGTGGTGTGAAAATCTTACAATGTATGACATGCACAAGGTGAATGATTTTCTTACAACACAGCTATTGAGCGACATTCTTACATGCAATGGGAACCAGGCTCAAAATGATTGGAAACACAACTATTGAGCAAGCATTCCGAACCAGCAACATCCTGTAGAACAAGAATTGGTGCTTCGCCGTGTTTGGGAAGATGTGTCCTTCTCCAACGATAAAACACTCCTTTGATCGCAAATACCAAGGTGGACAATGACAATTGGCGCTGGACTCTTCGCAACGTTTCCCAACTTTCATAACCATCATTTCCATCCCCAACACCCCACCAAGGACTCCTTCAGTTCCATAGCCAGGATTATATGTTGATTGTTTCGGGGTTGCAGAAAGACACACCCCCGCGCAACGGCCTCTTGTTGGAGTTGCTTCAAACGCTTGTTGTATTCATCTGGCGCAGCGTTGAGGGAGGTCGGTTTGGGTCATGCGTGGTAGGTAAGGCGCTTTGTTAATGTTTGTTACGTTGTAGGTACTGCTGTAGAATCACCCACTTGTTGGGTCGGTGTAGGTCGTATGACACAATCCAATTGTTGGCACAGGGCACCTACCAACATGTTACCAGAACTATTGATGCCACCAGTCGTGGTAAGTAACATGACAGCGTTACACCACCATCTCCTGATGCTCTCCGTTCCCAAGTTGTGGTTCTTCTGGTTCTTCCAAGCTCTGAAGCAATGAAAAGACCTGCAGCAACATGATGGTTCAAGCGGAACATAAAAAACATTAGCGTCAAAAAACGGTGTTTTTTGGGTGGAATCTCACCAGGTTCTAATATGACAGGGATTTTCGAACTCAGAGGCATTTGGAATTTGAAGTCCAAAGCAACGTAAAGCAAGGGAAGTCATGAGGTAAAGGATCGAAATGATGCACCACCGTCCTAGGTTAGATTATATATAATCATAAATAGGTAATTTTCAAGTGAAGGGCCATATTAAAAACCAACTCTCACAAATTTTGCCATCTATCTCCTCGATCTGAACAAAAAATCTCAGCTCATGAAATAGAGTCCCCTTCAACTTAACGATCTCAATTCCCACACAGCAAAATTGCCAGAAGAAACGGCCTCCTGTTCGCAGAATTTGCGCAATCCTGACTCCGAACCATTCAGAAAAAAAATTGTCACATCAAATCCGTTCAATTTGCAATTTGGCAACTGGAAACTGGCGCGAATTCCCATACATAGATGTTCACGGCTGCTTTGATGGCTGAAGCACCGAAGCCACGGAGTGGCAAATCCAACAGAGTCAATCAATTTTAAGACAAAAAAAATAGAAAAACTGAAGCTGATTAACTCAACTCCGATTCTGCGGGTGCTTTTGACAATAGAGTCACCTCACTCTGGCCCCCCGTCTCCAACAACGCTTCCAACTCCAAATTGGCATGCAAGATCTGATGTGACCCGGCAAATGAAGTATTTCAAGGAACCCTCGTGATAAATTCAATGGCGCAAGTAAATTCTTGGAGACAGTTTGATGAAACTTTCGAAACATGTGAATCTCACAACCAGCCATTGTATACACATTGTTGATCATGCATGTTCATTTCAACTATGGATATTCTACTTTGTTTGCACGCCTTGTTTTTTGGGTTTTTTCAACGCTATCCTGAAATCATCTTTAATGAGCGGGCAAACGTCAAAAAAACATTGAAATCTATGCGAACATAAGCCGCGTTTCGGCCAGCCTCTTACATTGTTGCGAAGCCTTCTTCAAGCCAAGGCCTAGTATCGGCTGCAGGGCAACCAACACACCGAAAACCTTTAGAAGTGGTGAAAATCTGGACGAATGTCATTTCGTTCTACTGATGACAGACTAACATCCATCTAGCAATTTTTCATTTGGTTTCTTCAAGTAAACACTGCTTGACTTACCTGACTTACGTAATAAGGGCCGTAAAAACAAACCAAAAACATGCAAACGGAAAGTTCATCAACTCGAACATCCAAGCTCTATCCCAAAAGGGAAACCGGGGTTCACTATCTCTTTTTGGCGGAATATTGATATCTGGTGCGCAGCACCATTCAATCCTGTGACCTTACCACCACAACCATGTGCGCTACACGTACGCTGTGCTGATCAAACGTGTGAGCGGAAAGCTTGAAGTTTCTGACACGAAAAAGATGAGGAATCTTGACCCAAAATGGCGACCACCATGATTGTTGTCAAGATTCATTGAATTGAAAAACATTGCCATACCTACCAAAACAACAAACGGTTTGGCACACAAATGAAGTAGTACAACAGTTCCATCGGAGGTATCTTCTGCGGACTCCGGCCTGGAAAAAAAGTAACGCATGGTTTTTGTGAAGGCCAAGTGGCTTTTGATGAGAAGCCTAGCAAGAACTTGCTTGGGCAGCACTTGCCGCAAGTGATCCGAATGAAACTGAAGCCTGGGGAAGTGGTTCCTGGGGATTGTGCACCATGCTGTTGAAGGTTTGTGCCCTAGTACCGTCATGGTGCAATATGGTGCAAAGGCGCGTTTTTCTTGAAAGGTTGAACAGGCATATGAATGGACGAAAGCAAGGTGCAAACTCCAAGTGAAGGAACCTAACAGCGAACCTTTCTTACAAGTCAAGAATCTTCCACCTCCAGATTTTCAGGTACTGTCGCACACCTAGTGCCTAGTGTCGTAAACCACCAATTTGGGGACTGATTTCAACAACTTACTCAGAGAAATGTGACTTTCTCTCGTCCACGATCCAATAATCCCACGGCCCAGCAACTTCCAAAAAAAAACAGCTGCGCAATCAACGTCGAGATTCGCCCAAAATACGGGAAACGGAAATTGGAAAGGATCACCTCAAAATATCACAAATATTTAATATGTTTGGATATGACTTTCTCTGGTTGCATCAACCGATTAGGTTTCAAGCGCGCCTATAGCTTTGCCAATGCATGCGCAGTTCAAGGAGAGAATGCGTTGGTGCAGAGGTGGCCTCTGTTCGGCCACGTCTGCGAACATATCCATGTACATGGAGAACACATGCAACGCAAAGGACACCACAGACTCAGGCGGCCTGAAATAGACGATGATGTGCACAACGCCGCCATCTTCCTAAACCATGATGTTGTCTTGTTTTAATCTCCGCGCACTAAGCCGCAGCCATGAAAGCATAACACAGCGACCAGCATGTCGCAGGCGTGCCACATGCTGGGCCTTGAGGGGTTACAGCAAATCGAAGGGGGGGGATGGGCCCAGCAACAATAAATAGCGTAACACTCAGAGTCGCCTCGGTGAAATCAGAAAAACAGCCTAGCTTGGACAGTCCCGCAAAAGCCGATTGAAATGGCATTCTCAAACTCCTCCACCACTGCGAGGTAGGCTTGGCCAAACAAATTAGTCCATGGTTGAGGTTGGACCATGAACCTGCTTGCATGCCTCACATCTGACCATGGCGGTTTCCCAGCATCGCATCCAGGACAATGGCTTTTGCTGATTTTGTCTGCAGCTGCTTTTGAGGGCCATCTGCGACATCAGAAACTGATTTGGTCCCCGCTTCTGCAATCCTCGAGTTGCGGGTGGCAGTTCATGAGGCTCAGCTTGGCATGGGCCAAATGGTAGTGGAAAGCTAGAGCGCTTGCCAACCTGCCAACGAAAGGGCGCAAAGCTGCTGAGCATCAGAAGCATCAGCCCAAACAGCACCAAACACTCTGACCAAAGCTGGCTTGAAACTTCAGCTTGTGGTCGTCCACCCTGCAAATGGGACCGGTCTCACCAACAGCAGCGCAACGCGTTGCTTGTTGCTCGGCCCAGCCCTTCCACAAAAGCATCCTGGCATGCTCCGCATCCATGAGGAGCTTGGCCTTTTCTGCGTCAAGCGTGATGTCGGGCCAACTTGCTGGGACCCCCGCATTGGAAGCGGCTTCATGGAGAGAAGCAAGGCTTACGGCATGCGGAGCGCAAAGCATGACTGCTGGAGCGCAAACGAAAAACTGGCAAACAACATGAAACAAAATGTCTGGCCTTGCTATAAAAAAATACTTCTCCTTGCCTTTGCCCTGCTTTGCTTCTGTGCTGCATATGCCACTGGCCCACCAAAGACGTCCGCAAAAATCATGACAATGAAACATGGAGTTTGATATAGTTTGATCTTTTGTTGCCCCTGTCTGCCACAGGTTCTATGCAATGGGTTCGATCATGTCACCCAGATTTATGGACGGTGTCACCCGTGCGCAATGTTGGTGGGCCCGTGGTAGGAGCACTTCCATAAGGTACCTACCGAGCAACCCTGAGAAGCCATAGGATGTTTAGTATTCCGACAAAACTAAAAGACATCAGTGCAAAGTGAGCTTGGATCCACTAGTCCCTTGACCCACAGCTCTGGAAAAAGGACCTTGAGACATTTTGGGGAATCTAGATATGTCAATGAAGAACAAATTCAGAGTGCAAGGAATCACTTCTTATTTAGCTTCCCACCCCAGCCGAAAGGTGTCCCACCATCATGGTGTGGACGTATTTTTCAAGTTGTCAAGGTGAACCATCTTAAATTTGAAAAAAATCGGGGTGGTGTACACAAAATATCAAAAAAATGCTGAATTTGATACATCAACCATCTGCCAAAAACATCCACACTGGCCCACTATTCAGCCTCATAAAGATATCAAAACCCACTCAAAGGTGTTCATCTAATCGTCGTTGAAGCTCCAGGTGCCAGTCACCGTCACAAGGATGTTGGGGATACCTCCTGAACACAAGCAGCTTGATATCTTGGAGGTGATCATGTGATGCAATGAAAGGATTGATTTGAAATAGATAAGATAAGGTAAGATTCAAATAGCATCCGGAGACATTAAAAGTATATACCGAAGTGGAAGGAGTAACATTTCTAAAATCGCAAGTACAGTATCAAACTAATTGAAACTGTTCCAAAATTGTATAATTTCGCCAACCCGGAATCAAAACGACTTTGCAAATAGGGTTACCACCAGTGTGTACAGAAACACCCATGGGGTTTTACTGCAAGGAAGTATTTAAAAACCAAACTGTTGATACCCAATTTGCTGGGCAAAGCGTTGTAAAGTAACGATGTTCTGTGCGACGAACAGCTGAATGTTAAAATACTTGAATGGTGGTTTGCAATCTGGAACATGTTGCAATCTGCTTGAGGCAATGCGTATGAATTTGATATATTCCAGCAACCCTACGACAAATCATCAAGATTCATCCGATTTTTGTTTCCATGTTCACCCTCCACCGGTCCTTTCAATTTCAACTGGTTCCATCTGCAGGAGAACGTACGAGGGCGGCCTCAAGCCAAAACTTCCAT
Source organism: Breviolum minutum Mf 1.05b.01 (assembly GCA_000507305.1). Lineage (NCBI taxonomy): Eukaryota > Dinophyceae > Suessiales > Symbiodiniaceae > Breviolum > Breviolum minutum. The sequence continues at coordinate 23,135 of DF244008.1, read as the reverse complement.
CCCAAAAACCCTAAGCAGCCGTGTGCTACTAAGGTCAGCCAGTACTTGCAAAGCTTGCAACAATTTCACCCAATTTACACACAAATATCTAAAGTTACTGGGGTCATAACCAGGAGTAGCAAAGAATTTTACAAAGTACCATGAGACACCAATGATGACCAAGTTTCAACGTTGCTTCCGACAAAACACTCAACTCTTAGTCAAGCCATCATCTGGGGAGCAAAACAAATCATTATATATATATATATATAATTATAGCTAGATGTTTCTCATCCCAAAACAGGAGTTTAGCACTTGGAAACTATACCCATCTTGAGGAAGGTTACAGTCTTAGCTACTCGACCTCTCCATCAACGTGCCAAGCTCTTGCCCTTGCTGGTTACTTCAGTAGGGATTTGACTAGGCATAATCAAGTACCTTTAAGTAACTAATACACCCTCATGCTCTTCATATCATGATAAATAAGCAAAAGAGTGATACTGCAATTAGGATTTAATGATCATTAGACACCATTGTCCCTTGATCTGTGTATATATGCTTCCAAATTATTCGCCCCAATGATTGAGAGACAAAACAGACATGATCCCCAATTCGAACATCCCTTGTAAGAAACGGAGCCAATCCTAAGTCTGTCAAAACACGTCACTTTTTTGTTTAAGTTGCACCATGAGACCATATGATCCCAAATTTGTGTCAAAGAACCCCACCTGCGTGAGCGTTGCTTTAAGGCTTCCATGAAGTGTAACAGCTGCGGCTCCTGTCATGTTGGACGAAGGAAAAGTTCTTATACAACGGAGGTATAATATGATTCAATCTAATGGTTTAATACTATAAGGATAACGAAAAACCACAGTAATTTTGTACTGGCTATACTAATACTCTTGGAATATACTGTAGTAATCTACACTAACATCATTAGCCCTATGTTGAAAAACAAACAACTTCTACTCTATGTCTCCTGACTGAAACTTGTATGTCCTAAAACTAATTGGAAAACAACGAAGTGAAGTCATATAGTCATATTCCTGTCACTTACAAGTGGAAATTCTCCCGACCTACAAGCCGCACTGGCCATCATCTCAACACTTCGGATAAACATCAACCGCAAATCGCAAGCAAACATGGTGTATCATATGCCGGTTCCTGATAGTGCCCATGCTCCGGTGGAAGGATCTCGAGACAACGGTAGGAGCCTCATTCATGGACTTGGTACAAGAAATTCAAGCGTGGGAGTTGTGAACACACAGGACGGTACGCTGTAGAGGGTGTGTTTGTTTGATGGGTGGAGGGGTGAAGAACATCCTTTGGTCGTGCTATCCAGATGCAAATAGATGATTGCTCTTGTATCATCGGTTGCGAGTGATAGTGATACTTATATATATATATATATATTTACACTACCTCAATACTAATAAGAAATAGACGCGCCAAACGAAAACATATTGTGGGCCTCAAGCAAAGCTCAACATCTACTTTGAATCCAGTCTATGCATGTCAAATGTTGAAGTCCATGCCCCAGTGACTGAGGTGATCTGACATCACCTTCCGAGTCGCCTCCATTTTTCCCACCCGAGGATCCACGCCCAAGAACTCTTGCATCACTTCCCCTAACGGCGATCTTGGGAATCCACATCCATCCAGGGGGGGTGTTGGGGGTACAACTTGGAGGTAGGAGGTAGGAATCCACCGGTGAAGGGCATGAGATCATCATGACGTTAATTCCATAGGATCCGAAACGGAAGGGGATGGACACTTAACTCAGCTCACTTCGGAAGAGTTCGGTTCGGACCCCAAATTTTGCAGTTGCAGCCCCTGAAGTCCATTTTGTTTGTTTGCTTCGAGTTTTAGTCCATGGTTGTTGAAGCAATTTTCTTGGAGTTTCAGTCAAGAAAATAACAATCCATCCACCAGCAAATGTCATTCAACTTCACTCATGAACTGATTGACACCTCGTAAGATTTGAAAAGATGTCAGTTCCGCACAGTTCTTACCCATTATACCTGAGGTTGATTCGTGTTAGTCCTAGGTTCAAAACTCTGCTACCAAAAGACAGCAACACATTTGAGGCATGGCCAAAACAAGCGAAGATCAATTTGGTAAGGAAGGGTTCAAAATGGCTAAAAAATTAAAGAAGTACCGCAAAAACCAAAACCTCTCAATTTCATACCAGGCAGTTGTAATAGATTTTAATTGGCGCCTACATCATAATAATCATAATCTCCAAAAAAAAAATCAACCAACACCGAGAAATCTCATGAATGACCTGCTTGTGCAAAACCGAAACCCCCCCCTTTATCCCCCAGCAAACTCCACACTCCCAACGACATCAACTTCTCACCTCCACCTTGGCCCCAGAAGACGGGCATCGGCACACGACATATGTCGACTAACATTTTCGCTTCCAAGTCTTCGCAATAGAGACATGCAACTGACAGAGCCTTGGGACGGGTTTGTATGTGGAAGGGATGGGACAACGCATGAACATGTCAGATCCCATCTAACAGGAGGATTTCCGAAACTTACACCCCAGAAAAATTAAGATGAAATGTTGGAAAAAAACATGAAGCCCCCCATTGTCAGTTTCGAAGTTTTGGGACAGGCCCGTACCCCTTCACAATGTCCCCATCAAATCTCCACACCTGAAACAAAGGTTGCTGTTCATGGTGAAGAAACAAACCTTACTGCTGCTCCGGCTTTCGAGGAAAAAAAGGGTTGGAATGGAAAAATTGATGAGATCAATTTTCTGGGGTGTCAAATATCAGATCATGTCATCAAGTGAAATTTACAAAGCCAACTTTTGAAGCCTGTGTTGATCATTTTGACCCAATCAAAGAATCATATGTCGTATTAATGGCATATCAACTGCAGTGTCAAGCGATTTTGGTTGAAAACTACCCAACCCGCAACAACGATTCCTGAACATGACTTAGATATATCAGGTCCGGAAACTCTTGATGCAAAATCATACAAGCATTGAAATCACAAATCCCCTAGTTGAAATCAAAGTAGTTTCTAGGGTTTATGTTAGTTTTCCAGGGTGTAGGCCCTCAACTAGCAAAACCGATGGGCTGAAATTCTCAGAATTTACAGTATCTTCATCAGCTTCTTGCAAAAGAAATATCAGCAAATTACTTTACTTCGAGTGATCCCCACCATGACATGTTGGGTGGAGGTTGTCAGGTGAGGGTTGTCATTGAGAATATGATGGGAAGAATGGAGAATTTGAGAACATTGATTTCAGGTTTCCTTGGCTTAGTGATACTAGTGAGATGGGCTTTGGTCACGATGTTCCTTTCTTGAACTACTCAGACAGGCTGCCGCATCCATCGGACTTATGTCAGCCTGATCGGGTCAGGTGAGGGTAGACATACAAC
>DF244008.1:0-19460 GCA_000507305.1 Breviolum minutum Mf 1.05b.01 | reverse complement strand
TCGCGGTTGGGGTCCGGCACGCCACACTGAACTCACGAGCTCGCGGTTGGAGCCCGGCACGCCACACTGAACTCACAGGATCGCAGTTTAGATCCGACGAGGAGGAGGACGACAGGAGGAGGAGGAGGAAGGAGGAGGAAGGAGGAGGAAGGAGGAGTACAGGAGAAGGAGGAGAAGAGACTGACATAAAATCTAACAACCCTCACCTGACAGGTGGGGAAATATAGCGCTGGGCGCTGGGAAGTTAAAGTTTAACCCCAATTTCTTTAAACCTCCAAAAATGGAAGTTTCCTAAAGATCTCCTCTTCACGGAACCTAATAACAACTGCTTTGGCTTTGAAAATAGCTTTGATCCTTTCTCAACTTCGAAACCCCTCCGAAGAACTTGTTTCAAAAACCCTTGGAGCTTCAGTGGGGGGCAGCCAAGGTTTGGTGCGTGCTGTTTTTTTCCAAACTTTAAGAGCCAAGAAGCAACTTCCCAGGTCCACATCGCCCAAACCTAGGTGCCATCAAAACATCGGGCTGAGTTGCGACCAGTTTATGGTTGTTAGATGTTTGTGGTAAATCCACATTTTGAGGTTGCAAACAAAACACCGTTTTATAAATGGAACATCATCTTGTAACAAGATTCGTTGATGTTGTCTTCCTTTTTCACTCAAGCTTGGCTTCTCTTCCCCGGCATTTTTTCTCAAGAAACGAAGAATGCAAATGCCACGCTGACAACGAAGCCCCTGCCCTTGTGCCGCCTGCCAACTGTTTTTTAACAGTTTCCGAAATGGAAAATTTTCATGTCAAAAATGGCTAGAAGTTGAGGGATGCCCGAAACGAAGTTTCAAGATTGAACTTATTGGAAAAAAATGGGCACCCTTTTCAAGAGATCTTTTTTGAAGAGGTTCCATGCGAAATTTCTTGACTTGTTGTGGGCGTAGATCATCAGAGATCGATTTACACCTGAATATATCCCACACGAATGCAGGGTTTCAAGTTGATCCAGGAAGTTCTAGGAAAGAAATCTCGTCATGAGCGGTAAAAAGCACGTCAAAACCCCTTCTGACATTGTTATCACACCATCATTTGAAGCTTTTTTTGTAACGCGTGGTTCGTTTTGGCATTCCTTTGTCATGGGAAATAGCAGCCAGGGTAAATTGTTCATCCAAAACCACCAACAGTTGGGGGGGGGGGCATCTATATAAATCCCCGCCTGTAGATCCCGACGAGCAAACCAGCACGCAGATTTGGCCTCCAAGTTTGGGTCACTGAACCCACTGAACCAAGTTGGACCAACAGGTTGCGTCTCTTAGGATCCACTTCCGAAAGACATTGACCCCTGGAGTCGCGTTTTTGAATGGAAACATCTATCAACTCCATTTCTGCAGCATTTGTTGAGACTTATGACCTTTTTATGACTCGTGACCCCCAGGTACTCAAATATTCAAAAAAAGCTCAGCCCAGCTAGGCTATTCTTACTAGCAATTCAGTCACTTGCACAGAGCGGTCCTTTTTTTCGCAGCTAGCTGGTGGCTGGAATCAACGCGTGCTCAAAGCGTTTCACAGCTCCACAGTCCGAAAAGAGCGTGGGGTGAGACACAACTTTTTAGATATCTTGAAGTGATGTCTTGTTCATTTCACCGGTGCCATGCCTGCCAAATATATGTTAATGGTTTTATTTTTGGAATGCTTTCAAACATTTTTCAAATCGGAACCAAAGAAACTTCAAGCTCTAGATGGTCGTGCAATGTGAAGAAAACAAAGTGGTTGTGTCGTTGGCCATGATAAGGTCTAGAAAAGGGCTACGGTCGGGGTAGTTCGACACGCCTTAGACAAACAGTTCGCAATGTAACTCACTTCAGTTCTATGGAAACAAGCAAATTCCCAACAAGTACAAGATATAGACAGTAATCTGGTTTTCCCCTCAGATGATTACGGTACCTCCACAACTACCCATCCAAATCTTCTACTACCAGAGGTGGTCTCTGGCATCGAATGCTCATCACTTCAAGAAATGCAAACAAATGCCTCACTTTCAGAGGTCCTCCATGTTTTCATATTCCAACGCCGCACCGGCCATCAAGGAGGCATCCAATGTCACATGTCCTGGCTGAGATGGTGTAAGCTGGAGCACCAGATATTAAAAAGATGCTGAGGGAAATCGCTAGGATAGTCATGGTTTGTCGAGATGTACTTATATATATATATATAGTTGGTATTTAGCAAGTAGATATTACAAGTGACCCAGGTTCAATTTTGCCAGAAATGGTTCATAAGCCCCATGAGTAGAGCTATAATCCAGCAAAGCAATTACTACTGTTGATGGAAGAAATCCTGCACCACCTAGGATGTATAAAATCTTGTAAATAGTGGGAAAAACCAACTATCAACTGGTGCAGGATTTGGCCCATCAACAGTATCAACTTAGCTAAAGTTAACCTCCACCTTTTTGAAGCACGCTTCGTGCAAAGAATTCCATGGGGTTCCTGGATTCCTATGTGGGGTTTTCTGCCAGAGTTGGGATTATCCCAGCTACTTACCCAAAAGAGATATCCCCTTAAAAGGGGTTTCTTTTAGGGTTCTGACCCACCACCCTTTTCCTTTCAAAAAAAGGTCTTTTCCCATGAGTCCCATCCAAAAATTCTGGAGGGAAGCGGGCTCAGCAGTGGTAGTGATCATTGATTCTGAATGTCTCCTCTTCAGAATGTATTTCTTTTGAGTCAGTTGATTTATAATCCAAAATCATGGATTTGTAATCAAAAACGGAAAAACTAGTGTGATTTCTTTTGCTGTTCTCAGTGGTTTTTCACCAAAACTACCTCCTCCATCTGCATCCTCTCCTCCATCCCATCAACACTCCCCTGCGCCTTGAGCTGTACCAGTGGCATTCAGCACGTTACGAAAGAAACGACAATTGAAGGCGCATCTCTCCTTGGCTTGGATGAATAGATACCCTCCCTGAAACCTAACGGCAAGTTTGCACCCTGAAAATAGGGCCGAAACGCAAAACAGAAATTTCATCTTTCAACCATTGATTTTCAGGGGCAAAGTGATGTTAGTTTTGGGGAGGGCAATTGTTGCAAAAATATTTCTTGGACACGAAAAAGGGAGGCTGGAACATGTGGTAAGGTCATCCCCTGAAAGATGTAAAATGTAACACAAAATTCTTCTCATCCGAATTTTGGGCAATATGAGGATGGAAACAACTTCAATAAAAAACACAGGTAGCACGAATGAAGGGAGGTTCGATTCTCCAACTGTTTGGCCGTTAACTTGTCAGGCCGTCCTCCTGATCGTTTGGCACGTACACATCCCAGGTCTTTGGAAAATCAGCTGGAATTCCTGGTGAATCTAGAATCTAGTTGATTAGTTGTTTGTTTTTCTGCAATGTCATGTTCTGCCGTCTTAACTTCACTGGCATTGGGTCAATAATTACCGCATCGGAAATGAGATGGAACCTTTCTTGGCGAACCAACACTTGCATAGAATCGCGCCACATATTTTGGTGACCAAAGATATGGGTCGTCGAGTCGATCGAAACCCACATCTTGGCCGAGACACTAGGAGTTCCATGCCGTAGACGTCTGTGACGTCGATGTCCTGACACCACAAAAAAAAGGTCCCTTGTGCAAGGGTGATTCACTGGTACTAGGAGCAACAAGTCAGCTTATGAATGGTTCCACCCTCGTATGTTTCTGAATATATTTGTTGATGTTTTTCATTTTGTTGGCAGTTCACCTTTAAAACAACTAACGGATGGTTCTATTTCTTTTACACTATTTCAATTCACTATTTACAATAGATTCGTGGGTTTGAGGTTCATGGCTCACGTTGAATTTCCAAGCACACTTTCCCAAAACTTGGGCCGTCAGCCATCACAAGGACCGTTCGCAGTGGTTAAGGATAGCACTGACCCAGCAACAACCAACACTTTGAGCTGGTGTCGTCCAAAACCAAGTAAAAGTACATACCTTTGCCAAACTTTGCCAAATGAAAATGCTCGCATCTAAATTTCCGGCCCTGGTGCCTGAAAAGTGGAGTCGCTAGTCAAATTACAACGAGAACCCGTAACTTATCAACCAACAACTTCTAGAAGAAACAAGAAGCAAACGACTGTCAAATAGATCTACCATAGTACATTTGACTCTGAAATATTTCTCCCTCGAAAATGAATCCACTTGAAAGGCAAGTCATGAAACTGCACTGCATCTTCCCGCTTCATTGGACTTCAACAAGAGATTTTCCAGGGTACAGGCTGTAGGCATTCCGGCAATCCCGGAGCCATCTTGTATAATATTTTAGTATAGTATATCATCAGTATGCGACACAACTAGAGCTAAGTAGAAATCACACCTGAAGCTAGACCACCCAACGGTAAGAGTACAAGGAATCGTCGGAATCGTCCTCTTCCGTTCGCTGATTCACCAAATTCCTGGCGGCAAAGCATTCTGCATTCAAATCCCAAAAGCTGTATTGCATGAACTGCAAACACAAAAACACCAAACGGCTTATGAGACGATATGACTGTTTGAAAAATATCACACACTGTTTGCGTCTTTTAAATCGACTGAAGGGAAAAAGAGAGAGAGAGAGAGAGGGAGAGAAAATACTTCACCAAAGCTGACATCTTGTGCCTTTCTTGGAGAAGATTGCCCCAAACAGCCCAAACATCTCAACGATATCACGAAGGAAAAGGTGAGATCACCATCATTTGCCATGAATTCTTTCGCCAAGCTGGAAATGATTAGGGAAACCTCAGCTATGATCTTCTCAATTCTTCTTAGACCTTACGAAAACGGTGTTTTCTACCCATCTTCCACCTCGAGTACACTCTCAGATCTCTCAGAAAGAAATTTTGCATCACTAGAGTCACTAGAAGCACTAGAAACAGAAACACCATAGGGTATTTTTATGTAATTATTGCCCAATAACTTCTGGATATATTCAACCCAAAAAATCGAACATGCTATCTTTTAGGGGGGCGAATCTTCCCAGAACGTCAAGCAACTCCGGCCTGGCCAATCCATCCACCACCGATTCAATATCGCGCAGGCGTGCCATACACCTTGAGGATGGCAGATGGGTAAAAGATGTCATCGAAACTGAATGATTTTAGTCTTCCCGTGGGGAGATCATCTTCCCCAAGAAAAGATATTGAGGTTTTTTTTGTGATCCAAAGATTGGATTCACTTGTCGAATTTGTTCGTTACTTGCAATCAAAACGAAAAATTGAAATTTGATAACGAGCAACTGCCCCAACTGCATCCTAGCGAAGTACGATTCGTCTCACTCGTCGAGAAAAATCATTCGCGAGCACTGTCACACCCACAAAAGACCCAACAGGGCACGAGTTTCACCCTGACTGTGTTGGGAACTGGCTTTATAGCAGCCACATTCCCCCCCCCTTTCCAAAAAAAAGCGGCATGTTTTTTGTTTCAGCCACTTTTCACTGGAAAAAAATCCTTGAAAATTTTGGCCAACTTTTTGTGCACATCTTTCTCTCCCCCTGCAGTAGCACCTCGGCCTTTTGCGCGGCAACGCATTCGTGAGATCGTCAGCGCCGCTGGCGCCGTCGGGTGTGCTGGGCGAGGGAGGGAAAGTGTCGTGACCGGCGTCGCGTTTGCGCTTGCGGCGGGCCTGCCATCTTTGAACTGGGATGCTAGAAGGGTCAGTGGAAAGTAAGGTGAAGTGTATAGATATCTTATCCTGGAACCTGAAACATCCATTTATAAATGACATAAATGGTTGTTTCAATTGGATGATTCCAAATATTTACATAAATAACGGACGCTTCACCAAACATCCATTGAAAACTGGTTGTTTTGGTACCAGGATAGAACTATAATTCCATACAATCCCATTAAGAAATAAAGTGTGCACAACCACTTTCAAACTTATAAACTGCTGATCCCATTCTTTTGAGAGATCAGCAAAATGGCTACAAATTGGACTACCTTGACTGCTTTTCTTACACCTGGTATAAGTTTTTGCCGGAGATCAACTTGTGAAAAACTTGGAGCAAAAGGTAGAGAAAGTGATAGCAATGGTTAGATCATGTTAGATCTTCAAAGAATCTGAGTAGTATCCCTGCCCTTCACGAAGTCCCGTAGATGTAACTTACATGCCAAAGCAGGCTGTGATTGGTGAATTCTACCATAGGTGTATATGAACCATCTCTTGTTATATGGGATATTGCCATCCCTTGAACCGTCGCACACATGACTCCAAAAACTTAAATGTTGAGAGCTCACCCCATGGAGAAATGTTCAAGTCATTTAGGGCACCTAAAACTTTTTAGTTCTCAAGTGTTGAAACCAAACCACTTCTATTGAAATTTGGTGCCTTTCCAAAGCCTCACCATGCCAACATTCCACCCACCCACCTCGTTGAGTGTGGAGGACTGCGATGTCGATGGGGTAACCTGCCCAAAGGATGCTGTCATCAAGTCTGCTAGGAACTTGTCGTGTTTCTGTTGATTGACTATTGTCATCGTTGCCAATAATACATGGTTCTTGTCATTGCTATCATCAATACTACGCGTAGCAGCAGTGGTAGTGGCAATGGCAGTTCTTTGCTTATTTCCATCACTTTCCATCATCATTTCCATATCCTGAATTTTTAGATCCATGGTCCATGATCATCTATTGCAGGGATCCGTGGTGAGACCCCACCTAAATATCAGCTCCAGATTTGCTTCGCCTCATGCAATTCATCAGCTGAGGACGGCAACGTGGTACTGTCCACTTCAGCAAACCTCAGTGACGGTGAGTGACGCTACGGTGACGTTACGGTTTCCACGCCGATATTTCCGGGGCTATGGAGATATCTAACGATGTGATATGTTTCATGGTATTTTGAAATCCTCAAATATCGTTGGTTTATGACTTTAATGTTGTTTTTGTTTACTGATAATGACTATGATGGAAACAAACTCTTGAATCTAGATCGTATTCATTAAGGGCATTCATTTTGAGAGAAAATGCCAACGATCTGCTATGGTATACTGTGATTTGTTGTAACACGTCCTTGACAGGGTTTATTCTCTTAACAAGTCCGAATCATGAACAGCGTCTCCTCTAGAAATTGAAAATCAGATTGTGGAAGATAGAGTGCTTCATTGATATATGTCATTGACCAATACTGTCAATATGTCAATAATTATCGAATTGTTTAGATATTTTCAAATTTGACTATAAAATGATTAATCAAACCAAACACGTCTTTACCATATTCATTCAACAAACATCTATTTTGGGTGGTAATATTTGAGTCGCCTCTCCCCCCCAAATCCAAAACCAACATCTGCAAGACACTTTTTGGTCAACTCCCTGCGTCGTTTCTTAGTGACCTGAGATGAACGGAAATGGTCTCAGGGAAGAATCGTTATCCCTTTGGCAGGGGTCATCGTATGAAACGAACCCAAAAAAATGCACTATGCACTAATTATGAGGGAAATCCATAAAATTGCCATGTGTTTGTATTGTTTGATCAAAAAAAAACTGGGTCATTTAATGACCCCTGTAATTGGCCATCTATTGTTGTTGCCATCTGAATACCACTCACTTCATGGAAGGTCACAACCAACTAATTGTGAATTTCCAGCAAATCCCATAAATACAGCACCAAACCTTTTCGTCACCCGGCCTTTTGAAAAAAAAACACTTGCTGCAAAAAATTAAAGTCGCTACTTTATCCCTTATAAAGCACCAAAACCTTGGCAAACTTCACGAAAATCTCCCACAAAAAAACACAAAACCGCGCCTTCGAGGGTTTCAAGTCCTCCTTTTTCATGGGTGGCATCCGATAGTCCTCAGAAGTGGATGGATCGAACTTTGGCCATTCGTGGTCTAGCTAAGCCTCCGCCTTGAAGTGAGCAAACATCTGATGTTCAGCACTCTGTTTGAGGAAAGGTGTTGATTTTCAAAACCTATCTCAACAATTTCATGTCTCAATGGATAAAGACACACAACAAGACATCAACATATTCAACAAACAAAATAATTAACTGTAGCAGCAATAGTGGTGCGCATCTCCTGGCCTATGAAATCGGATTCTACTTGGGCTTGTTTCAGCAAAACTCCCCAAGCAGCCAGAAAGTATCTTCTGTCCTTCCACATTTCAGGGTATATACGGTATCGGCTTCTACTGGTTGAAAGCATGCCAGGCAAGTCACATTCAAAAGAACGAAGATTTCGGCAATCATCATGGCCATTCGGCCCATGTAGCCTTCTCCTGCAAGGGCTTTCCAATCATGGTAGCCAAGTTTCACAACCCCTTCAAAATAGCACTCTTATCAGTGATATTTTGGATCTACCTCTCCTATCCAGTAACAGTCACCACCAAGACATACCAAGACTATTACATTTTTAGTAGGGAATGTCTATAAACCCTTCATTTTTGCTACTCTTACTGGGTGGGCTTGGATCCAAGTTATACTAGTTTACACCCCCAGGCAATTGACACAATACTTAGTTTTGCTGAAAGATCACCTGATTTCGAAGTGGGAAATACTGACCCTTCCGGATGCAAGTTGACAGAAATACAGCAACAAAAAGCTTTGAAGACCCTAAACGGAGGATGGAAGGTGACGCAAGCGGACGGAAGATGTTTAGCACAAAATGGCGGCTGCATCCTATGCAAACTCCAAAGTATCCTAAGCACATTTCGCTCCAGCAGTTGGTAAAACTGCAACTTTCCTTTCCAAAGTTTGCATTCATGCATCACTTCGAAGCGGTTTATAGCTGCCAATATTTTTCTAGAGTACTAAATTGTCATCGCAGTCTGTTTCATAAAGGTTTCGGACTGGAGCAAAAAAAATTCATTGACTCATCAGCTTGGTCAAAGTTTAGCTGGTTCGTTTTTGGATTTATTGCAATGACTACACCCCTGAAAACTAGCATGACAATAGAAAATCACGATGTTTGATAGGAGATACATCTTCAAATCTTCAAATGGTTGTTTTTCTATTGTCATGTTAGTTTTTGGGGGGTGTAGATATATCATACTCACTTTCTTCCTGGAAGGTAGGATGAAGCACTTGGAAATCTCAACCCTGACCACCCTGACCACCCTGACCCGAATGAACAAAGGAGTCACAATTATAGGTTGATACACATGACTGACACAACCAAGTAATTTGCCAAAATCTAAGGAAGTACCACTTTTCACTGATTGAAACAAATCAATCCCGAAACTATCAACTTAGACATAGTGACATAGTGACTTAGACTCCCCGGCAAGCATTGAAATTCTCCCCTTCCCTTCAGGCAAAAGAATGACCATCCCATCATCATCAAAGCAATCAACTTCACAACACCAGCCACTCTTACAGGCATTTTTTCACCTGGTTACTACCCATTTTTCACATCCTCCCTTCAAATCTCTCCTTCGTAGCCACAAGGTTTCTTGAGAGAAATCACTGCCTGAGCTCGAAAATCAAAGGGACCCACCTCGCGAAAGCGTTTGGGACGCCGTCCTGGCAACGAGGGTTGAACCTGCTGTTGACAAATCCAGATCTTGTCAAAATATCATCATATGTCACTGTGATCACTAGTAAAATCCGGTTATTACAAAAATGTAGTCATCCCCTTTTGTTAAAAGGGCCTATTCAGCATATTCAGTCATGGGTGATCATGCTGACCATCATCCCCAAATCAGATTCTGACCTCCTTCAGCCGGAGTGCTGTAGAGGCCTTTCCACAATCCAAGCAACGCCTCACAGCTGTGGCGATGTGAAATTTCGATTCATTGGCTCTAAGTCGCAGCCAATGAGAATTGTGTTGTGACCACTAACTGGGGGTACAACAAATGATGAGTGCCTAACTTTCGGTTCTAATAGAATAGAACTGTCGATAACAATCCAAACATCCAAGCAGAGATGGTGAATTCAACTCTCAAACGAACTCCTCAAAAACACGGTAGATTACCTCACATGATACTTCACGTACCAAAAATACACTTGCTTCAAAAACTCAAAGTCACCAGTCACGCAGCACAAAGGTAGGTCCATGCAGGTCCAAACTAATGTCAATTTTACCTTCCAAAAAAATCCTCCGTGTCTGTGGCCCCCTATCCAAATTAAACTAAAAATAATTCACCACCCCAAATTAAGGCCATTTTGGGGGGGTGGGTTCGGTTTCCCTCAACTAAACCAGGACCTTTGCCCCCCAACACCCCAAGTGCCACTCACCCCCAGGATAAGGGGTGCCTGCTGTGGGTCGCAACGCCATCGCTTCAAACCCGGTGGCACCATGACCTCGCCTGGCAAGTCCTGACCAACGGCGGAAATTTTTGACAGAAAATCTGGTTATCTTTTATCTGGGGATATAAAAAGCCTCTAGTTTGGGTGATAAATTGTCTGAGTAACTATCTATTGACTTGTTTCCGGATTTCTGAATTATCAAAAGTAACCAGGCCCAATGGTTTCCTGAGTCGTCATGTTGAACTAAAGTTTCTCCCAGGAGAATTGTAACCAGGAAAAAACACTGAACGTTCTACTGCCTGAGCCGCCCAAGTAAAAAGAATCTATTCGATTTTTTGCTCACCACGGATGTTTACGCCTCTGCTTCTCTGCTTTTGACGGAATTTTGTCTATGCAAAATGATAGCAGTCATGGGATACAGTGCATTTACATTTAGATGCACAGCTAGAAGATGCATTGTTTGTGGGTTGTTCCTTGAGGGTTCTTGGACACGTGCTTTTTCAGGATTGTTTGTTGCGGGTTTAAACACTTAAACAGTTCGCCACCCATCTTGCCCACCACAGATCTTGCAAGAAAACCAGAGAATCACATGTTTACATACCTGGTTTTCTACGCAAGCTTGGTCGGATACCAAAGAAAACTAAACACACACCTTTGAAAGGCCAAACTATCCACAAACCTTTGGTAAATAACCCATAGGATCCATGTATGGTATATCTACCTACATTTACCATAAAAATCAACCAAATGTAGGCAAATATACCATACATGGATCCTATGGGTAAGACTCCACCAAAATTTCCATCTCCCTTCCAAAAAGGCCTGCAACGCCATCCATTTCACATCATAGATCGCGGGAAAATGTTGCAGCCATGTCTCGAAGCACATCTGACGGTATGGTGAACAGCGTCCAAAATGAAACTCTGTTGCCATGTTGCCAATATCATTTACTACTGGGTCTAATTGATTGGGATTTTCATGGATGTTAATCTGCCTTCGTGTAACCACACTGGGAGAAGGGCGAAGCATAGCCACAGCGTTGCTGACCCTAGTCATCCAATCCACATGAACTGTCTATCTAGTCCGGATATAACACACATTATAGCTACATAACCAATCTTGAAAACAATCTGAAACGTCGGCTCATTCAGGAAGTATTCTGCAGATTCTCAGTATCAACTGTTCATCTTGTCAATTGTTCCCAACCGACAGAGACTTTGAATTTCCTAGCAAGTTGTCACAAACTCAGCTCACTCCCTCCCACCGTAAAATGCTTCAGTGGAAAAAGACCCGTGAAAGAAGGAAAAGTCTCACCAGATCTTGATTTGAATCTCATGTTCCAGGTTCACTCGACTGGATTCTATGGCATTTTAGTACAAGAAAGCCCATGGGAATTTCTGCAACTCTTGGACAGGTGCTCTGGGGGTTACCTCCCAAGATTTGTGAAAATCTTGGTTACGAAAATGCACCTCTTGGCTTGCCACAGGGCCCAAGAACTTGTCGAAAAGTTGGAGCACATCCTGAGCGAAGGGTCAAGTGGGTGTTGAAATTCGTGGGTATCTGTTGAAACGCACCATTTACAAGAGTTGGTGAAACAAACATCATACCAACTAGCAGATCTGCTTCAAACTATTGTGCTTCATAGATATTCAAAGGAGTGGATTCATAATATGAAACTATACTGCTTTGAATACTCCTTCAATTAGTGGATGTATCTGCCATAGATTCTTCAGAGTTGTGGTTGTTGAAATGGAGTATTGATTTGTCTAAGACAGGTTCTTGCCCAACAAAATCCATCTGCTACTTTCACAAGTCAACCATTGTCGGGGCTTATTTTTTGATGTCATTTTTTGAGGGATATATAACTACACTCCCATAAACCAACATGTTGTGCCAACGGTGAAAACCTTCCCAAAACACCCAGCCACCCAAAAAGAACACAGCAACGAAAACAGCTTTTTTCCCAGTGGCAGTAAGACCATCATAGACCAAGATTGGACATTTCGCTTCTTGCAGTGCCTCAAGAACACAAGTCAAGTCGTGAAAAGTCATCATTTTGCTCACAAAGGTCATTTGGAATCATCAAAAAACTAGGCTTAAAAATTGTCTACAAACAAAACCTCAACTGTATGTTCCAGAGTTTCGGAAAGCTAACAACCAACCCTAAGTCTCATCCCAGGATCACATCTGTTGGGGGGTTTCAATTATTAATACTCCCAGACAAAGCAGAACAACGAGATCAGTAAAGAAATGCCACCTCAACGACATTCCACCGATTCATTTCATGTCTAAAAAGCAAACTCAAGTTAATTCAATCTGTAGCGTTATGCATTTTTACACATTCCACCCGCTTCAAATTCGAACAAACGAAACATGAAAAAACCTCTTCCCCCCCTCCCCCATCCCCCGTCCAAAAAAAAAAACATCTGCATCTAGATACCTTCAACACCATGACCATTGCAGCAGACATGTATTCCTGCCAGTTGGCATTCTTGCTGCGCACCTGATCAACTGAGGTTGGCTCATTTTGTGAAGGGTGGGTTTTCCTAAAGATTGTTGTGTAACATGGACACAAGTTGTTTACAAAAAAAAAACTGAGATGATGATTTTGGTAAATGTTCAAATCATTTTTTGGAAGAATTCACTGTTTTGTTTGTGTATGTTCCTTCACTTTTGAAGGATCTGGGGTGGCAATTGAGATGACGGGAAGCCTATGTATCACTAAAATCAATCAAATGCCCTTCCTAGACCTGTCTCTCCAGACCTAACTCAGTATCATCAAGATTGAGTTAGTTGCCATTCGCTGGTTTTTAGTGTAATTTCCTCCCAGCAATGGTTCTCCAATTGATGGCGAAAGTTGATGGTTTACTATCCTATGGAAGGCTTATGAAAGGGACGTCTAAATGACATGTGTGATAGGAAGCCACCGGCCTCAACCACCACTAAACCACCTACATCGATGTCAATATGATCACCGTCCCTTCCCGTCTCATAATGAACGTCTTCCCATCTTCCAAGCTCCCCGTTTTGCTTGTACCTTATTGGTCATGAAGCGCCGCACCGCGGGATGTTGCGTCCCAGGAAGTCCAGGGAAGATGGCTATGTCATATGAGCCTCGGCTTCACGGGGAAAGTTGGAGCATCCTTACCAGGTCGAGTTGAGTTGAAACATTTTTAAAAAATATGAGTCACTTGGAAATCTCAATATCGTGACTCTGGCCCATCCTAATTCAAAGTTGGAGGATATGTCATGATCCTCTAGCTACCCATAAACAAAGTATTCCTTGTAGGGTTTGCCGGAAGTAGGTTTTGCATATGTCTACATGCTTGTGAGAACATCTCACTTGGTACTGATAGTTCACTGAAAACTCAAAGATCATCTATCCCATACATTGTATAAGCATTGGAACCTACTGTGAAATCCGTTTTTCAGTGGTTAAAACCTGCACAAATTAAACATGATTAGACTATGATTAGAAGCTTAGTTGAATCCTCTTTTCATTCCTCCCTATTTTGAAAGGAATTTGTGATGCCCAAACCTCCTTTCCCAAAACCCCACCTAAACTTGGAAACTCCTCCTTTCAATAGTTGAAGGATCTAACTCACCCCTTGAACTTCCAACTTACTGAACTGAAATTTGAACAAAAACATGGAAATCCTCTTATACAAAACAGATTGATCAAACAAATGTCCTGCACCACTTGGTTAGGTGATTTGTCACACATGTCCAATATCTTTCAGCCATCTTGGCACAAGTGGTGCAGGCAGTCATCTCAAGAGTCCCATGGTGTTTTGCCGCTCGCAAATCACTATGGCTCGCCGACTAACACTAAGTGGAAATTTTGCATTGCCTTTGTCCTGTCAGTTGTTCAATTCAAGCCTCCTATGTAGCAGACTTGGTGAAATGATCCTTTCATGATAATTCACAAACAACTGGCAACTTGAAAGACTTCAAAAGTAAGAAACGGTTCTTCTTGAATATGCCAGCCTGCATTTACAGTATACAATATCAGTTTTGGTTCATTTCATTCTTTAGATTCGTCAGGGTGACCTGATCTGCAAAGTTAATTCCACTACTCTGGAAACAGACAATGTGCACTGCTTGGGGTGGTAGAGATTGTTAAGGGAAAAGATGAGTAATACTTCCTGAAAACGGTTCAGAGCATGGCTCCTTTGACCAAGAGACTCAATTGGAAGCATCGATCAAAGGGCTGCCAGATACCACAGCAAATACCAAGCCTCAGGCTAATCAGCTTTCCAGCAGAGGACAGGAACTGAATTGATGTCAACGCCATCACAATACAAGAGTTGGGGAAGAAATTACTGATCATGTACAACTAACTAACTAACTAACGATCGAACGAACGAACGAACTAGCTAGCCAACTAACTCACTACAAGTAACTGACACTTCTGCCTTTAGAAGTGAGGATGATAAATCCATAAGGTGTCAGGGATAAATGTCTGAAGCTGTGGAATAGTCTGTGGGCACATGCCACCTTGGCGAATGATCTGTCAGGGCACTTCAATTCAGTCGGTCGGCCTATGCACCAACACGCAACCAGGATTATCACAGTTTCAGGGTATCCCAAGCTCAGAACCCTTCACTTTAAAAAACCTGCATCCTGGCCCAACGTTCTTCCAGCCCGTCCATCACCCAACCCGCCTTTGAGGCAAGGCATGCTGTGGCGGCCGCTCCATCTGTTGCACGTGCGCTTTGAAGTACTCCTTGAAAAAAGCGGCGCATGATGCCAACGTAAGATGGGAGCCCACCAATTATCTCAACACGTGGCTCTAGGTTGGTTGATTCAAATGAGATAATTTATACAAACAAGATGCAGCAAAACAAAAATTGCTGAAACACTGCTGAATTCAGGATTGTATTTGTGTATTATAATACATATTATATAAATATGCACACATATGTACCACATTGGCAAGTGCACGAGCATGTTCATCAACAATAGTACTATAGACCATAGGTAAAATTAAGCAAAACCCTAATAAATAAGGGGACCAACCACCTACCAACTAGGAAAATAGGTCACCGAATCACTTGTGGATGCGGACCCACCCAAGAATTCCCGATGGTGCTTCATTAAAACTTGTCAATACAGTCCCCTCAAAAACTAGCAGTTAGCATGGCATAGTAAATGCATAGCCACATGGCAATAGCTCTGATTGGAAATCAAGTTGGTCGTGCATCTCTTTGCACAAAAAACATAGGGCTGCAGTTGAAATAGGATACTTCGCAATGTATAGGTTGCACCAAGTACACTGGACATGTACGGTTCTTGAGTATCATACCACCAACATCAAGGATCAGTTACATGATAAAAACCCAAGTGGGAACCCAAGGATGAACATCATTGATGGGAACCCAATCCAGTCATTATCACTGTCTCACCTCCATTGTCATCACTTTCGAAGTCCGGCTCTTTACCTGGCAAAAATCTATGGCGAAATGGTTTACATGGATTTTCTCTAGAAGACATCATGTAGACATGCAAGGAACAATAATAGGACTCGGTTTCCAAAGCATGATTGAATTTTGTTGAGAAAAGGTCAGATTTCGGGCTACAGAATCAAATCATTAATTGCATGCTGCAAGACTGGACCAGCAAACGTCAACTAATCTGTCGGAGGATGCTAGATTTATGTGCTACACGGCCGGCTCAAAGATTCACCACCTTTCTTGCAAATAACTCTGACACCAACCTCATCTTTCTTACTTGAAACATCTTTTCTCGCTATTTTACACAGAAACTGAAAAGTATCCAAAAATGTACCTCCAAACCCTGTTTCTTGTGGAGTGAAGTAGTGAAGTTGCAACCGATCGGCATGAAATGAAGATGGCAACAAAACACTTCTATGTTGCTCCAGATACTATATTCAGGTTTCTGTCCGCCATTTCTATGAAATCTCAATGTGGGTGTCTCTGCAAATTGGCCCAAAAATTCCACTGGACAATGCTTGATGCTTGTCGGAAGCCATCTAAAGTTGACAGGATCCAAAGCATGCAGACACTTTGCCAAGCACTGGCAATTGGGGACTTCCATCATTTTCCAGGATCATTATATGAAACCAACCCAAACAATGCGCTATTATAAGGGAAATCCTTCACAACTACCATACATTTGCATTGTTCGATCCCAAAAAATTGGTAATTTCAAGGCCCCTGTTCTCCAAACTAGCTAGATGATTCGGCTTCAATCATCTCATGCTTCACCACTTGAGGCCTCAACCATCACCATGCCACTTTGTCATCACTTTGGGTCACATCACTCAGAATTCCATCTGCCAGAAATTTTCCAAACAGTTCTCCAGAAGAACCATTCACCCTGCGAAAAGCTAAATCAGGTTGAACTCCCTCTCTTCAGAAATGGCCTTAAACTTCAAATTTCCAAACTTCAAAAATCTTCAGATCCACCCCTTCCCCGGTCTAGCTGTGCAGCTGATAAATTGTTTGTTCCAAGTCGCCGGATCGGAGGTATTGTTGAAAACCTCATCACTGATGTCGACGCGCAATGCCACAAAGTCCGCCTAGATATCGAGGTTTTTTTTCCGAAGGGGAGAGAAAGATTGGCACATGCCATCCACGTATCATCATGTGGTTCCAGGTAAGTCTGATCATAATTCAGCAGCCTAAATTGTTTCATCTCGTTTTGCGACGTCTTTGAGTCTTCTTTTTTTCAACAACAGAACAGGAACGTAACATGCCAACGATTAAGAAAACATGCAACCCAGTAACACCACTCCCCTTCATCAATCCTTACCGTTTCGTTCACTGGGACACAACAAAAAACTGAACCCCAACAAAGGCGACCACAGAATTGCCTTCTGGATATCTTCCACGCAAAAGGCCGGATCGGCACCGATGATGCTACGATCCACCATGCGTTTCAAGCGTTTCGGCCCGGAAGGCAAACAAGAAACGTGGACGTTTAACGCCAAGTCAAAGTGACTTTGATGTGGTATTCATGGAATGTCAAGCACTGGCGAACCTGCTCAAAACTCTTGTCTCAAAACACAGCCTTCTTGTCAAACCTGTTGAGGTCCGGCTCTCATACAGCCTTGCCATCTATCAATGTTCTCTCTTCAGAAAAACGCTAAAAAATCATTGAAGTGGCTGCCTTTTGCCAAAAGCTTTATGATGGTCTATTTTCGGTCCTCAGCTTCATTTAATTTTAATGAAACCTCTGCCAACAAAAATTCTCTTTGAGAAAATGCTGTCAGATTCATGCATGACTATAGACCATACTCTCTACACTCTGCTGAGATGATTCCCATCCAAGAAAATGGACTTCATTCATGCAGTCTCCTCGTTCCAATGTGTTGTGACTTGTCGTCTGTTGCAAATCAAAAAACCAAAAGCGCCCTGAGCCCCAAAGGGAACTCGGACTGCGGAGCAGCAAGGCTTTTCGCTTTAAAAAAATGGAAGCTATCGCCGAGGTTCAAACAGTCCAAACAGTTCCAAACTAATGTTGAGTTGAGCGATAGTGTTTGAAGCTAAAATTAGTTGACTTCCTATGAACATAGTTTTTTCAAGTGGCATTTTGGGCTTCCTTTGTTTGGATCAATATTCCTTTAAGAAAATGACTCAAATATACCAAGTCTCACCAGCTCCCCCCCCCCCCCATTTTCAACACACCTCAGCTAAGGCTTTATTCTCTGCCAAAGCTTCCACACGCCTGGAACTTTGGGGGGCCACAGGTTTTTCAAAGGAAACAACACAAACCTCAAGACCTGGTTGCGTTGTCGGATGTACCGATCTAACCATATATTGAAGGGAAAACTTGGTTGTTTCATGTGACTTGGTGTCTACCCTAGCTGCCTGATTTACATAAAAATTGTTTGTCCATTTACTTGGCTTTTTTTAGGGGAGTTTCACACATCTGGTTTCATCCGAATCTGTAGTGTCATGTAGTCATTTTTTCATCAAACCACCCAACCCTTCAGCCATAGCAATACCCCAATTAGGTACATGGCATGTCACTGGGTAAGTGCAAATAATCAGTGAAAGAGTGCGTAACCAATACCAAGATCAACATCCCAATATAACCATGTATGGCAAAATCACCTTTGCACCGTCACCAGTGAACTCAGAAGTTCAGTGCTCATTGGAGGAAAGTTGCCGTGAACTCATTCCCTTCAACTTGGAACAATTTTGCACAATCTCGTACACCAATCCAAATTCAGCTGACAAGCCCCTAGCATCACTTTTCGGAAGGTTCATCTTCAAGACATCTTGTCCATTTTCCACGGGAGGACCTTGTAACCAGCGACAAATGTAACAACGTATATACAAATATGTCATCAAAATGAACAAAAATTATCCCACTTAAAGGGGTGATAGCATGATAATTCTTAATCATGAAAAGTATGCCAAGTACCATGATGAGCCACCAAGACTCACCAAACTCACCACCTGCAAGAAATAGAAAACCCAAAAAGCTGCCTGGCTCGCCTTTGTTTTTTAAGTTGTGCTTTAGCACCTGGAGATGGCGTAAGGCGTAAGAGCACCGTGCTGGCAGCGACTAGAACAACTGAAATCTGGATCCTGGTCTGGGGACCTAAAAGTCCAAGGTATCAGTAGCATGAATTCTCACCACTACGGAGTGATGCATGTGAGCATTGTAATTCCCCAAAGAGTCAAATTCACAATCTGTATACATTTGATTCACCAAAAAGAAAAGTGAGAACTTAGATCAACCAACCAACTTTGAGTTGCGAAATGTTCGACATGTATTTGACATGCGTTCAAAGCTTCAAACTTCTGTTACAAATCGTTGCGATAGTCTTTGGAACGAATTTTTTGACTTCAAAATGACAAGCTCCTTGCTTGTGGAAGCCAAACTTTAGGAATGATTGAATTCATCAATTCTACAGTGCCTAAAAAAAGCAAGTCCAAAATAAGTCCAACTTCTTTAACGTCCCAATGACCTGATCATTTCCACACAATGAGCAAAGTTGATAATCTGCCAGGGCATTGAAAACGCTCAAAGTATCAGAGTTTTGACTCCCATCGCCTCGCACCTTTTTGGCCAGAGACACCACCAAGGTGCTGAAAGTTTGAATGTGATTTCACATAGGTCAGGGCATCTGCAAAGCCCACAGGATGAAACAGATTGCCCACCACACTGAAAGCACAAGATATATTGCACCCAAGTGGTGGTGGGGTGGTGGCGGACCTGATGAACTTTGAGCGGAAAGATGACGGCCCATTCTGATGCTTCAGCTACCAAACGTCAAGAAGCTACAAGTAGCAGTAAT
>DF244007.1:29250-61072 GCA_000507305.1 Breviolum minutum Mf 1.05b.01 | reverse complement strand
TGTGACTCTGATGCCTCGCTCACCTTTGCCCAAGCTCACCTGCACACCCATGGCAGCCATGGTGTAAAGTATGCCCGACAGGATGACGTTGCGATGAAGGACTCCTCCCTGAAGTGCGATGATCAGGTCGTCGACGTAGATCTGAAGCTGCCCTTCATACGGCATCATGAACCCCGCCACCAACCGACCTATATGGCAGAACTCAACCTTGCCATGATTAGAGGAGCGGCACGATACCCGAATAACATTGCTACCCATAGTAAGCAACCATCAGACGTCTCGTCTGGAGTCACACAATGACGAAGCTCTTCATTTGCCACACTAAAGTGGCAAAAGGCATCAGCCAAATCCACCAACACAAACTCTCGCTGCTTTACCTCGTGGTTGAGCCGGACCTTATCCACTCCGCCGGCTGCTGCAATTGTTCAAACAGCTCCGACTCTCTGCTCTTCAGGTTCTTCACCATGTCCACGACATCGCCCAAACGCGGGAGGATGATGCGCTCCCTCACTTTGGCTCTGCTGTTACCTCCTGATCTGCGCATATCAAGTATGATGCGCCTCTTGGTAGTTCCATCAGGTTTTTCCTTCAGCAGCAGTGCCATGCGTGAGCAAGTGCCTTTCCCGAATCGCCGTTCCACCTCGTCCCAGGTCATTCTCACCACGAAGCCTTTGGCGATGTTCCTGTCAATCTCCAGCTTAGCCTCCTCAGGTTGCTCTTGCACAGACTTGTAATTGAGCAAACCTTTGATAGCTTCAAACTCCGTCTCGGGCTCGCCTGTCTCATCCCCTGTGTCATCCACCGCAGGGAATATCCCATTCGAGGAAGGTATATCTAATTCCATGCCCAGTGGTGCACCTCTCCGGATGAAACCTGGAAGTGCATCGTCTGGATCACGGGTCTCTCTTCCCCAAGCATCCCAAAGGTCAGCGTCCAGCGGAGATTTGAAGGCGAAGTTTTCCTTGAGGATGAGACCACCACTTTCCAGCTCATCAACCTTCAACAGGACACCCAGCTTTTCTTTCCATGCTTCCATCACTGTCATGTCGAACTTTGCCTCGTTAGAACCGTACATCTCAGCGACTTCAATGGCAGTAGGATGTTGTGCCACGAACCGAATCCACTCGGTCCTCATTCTTTGGCCCACCAGCCTCGCCAAGTGCATCCTGCTTACGGTCACTGTTGGGTTTCTCATCCCACCCAACGATCTGAAATTCTCCTCCTTTCTCTGCTTCTTCGAAGGGTGAGTCGAGGAGGAAGGCAGCTCATCCACCATGGGCTCACCTCTCTCCACTGCCATGTGGATGGTTCTCTTCTGACCCAAGTTTCTAGTCCTCTTTTCTTCATTCACCACCCACTTCTTCTGCAGCTCCGATACCTCGTCTTGCTTCACGGCCAACCTGTGCCTCCAGAACTCCAGGCTCAAAGTACGCTTCCAAGTGGCCACAATGTTCTTGGCGATGATGTTGGCCAACTCCACAGGGTACACCCGCAGCTTCAGTACGTTGTTTTCCCACCAATGACTGGTGCGACACAAATTGCCCTGGTTTATACCAACGTACTTTGGACTTGGATTGGAATGCACATGTGTTGTACTGGGCCACTGAAGCCTTAGTGCTATCCATCACGATCCTTATCTCGGGCAACTGCCATGCTGAGCCACACCTCTGGTCACCAGGGTGGTTTTCTAAAGTCGCGGCAGGAGGAACTTTACGACGCTTGCGTTCACCTGCTCCTCCATGATCCAGGCAGCTTGTGTAGCCATCATTGTCCCCTTGTCGGCTTCATCCTGTTGCTGAACGGTGTTGGTTTCCAACCCATAGATGTTCTGTCCATCTCGAACAGGGCCCGGCATCCCAGGGGCAGCATTGTGACGAACCCGTGAGAAGCTGCCACACGGAAAACCCGCGTGGGTTGCATCCCACTCGCCATCACGTACTTCATCACGGAGAACTGTGTGAGATCTCACCGTCGCCAGGTCGATGTCATCCACCTTCTTGTCCAACCCTGTGCACTTGACTCTCAGACGTTGTTTTGCAGCTTCGGCTTCAACCTCTTTTGAAAGTGTGTCCACAGGTCCACTGTACATATGAAGGAAACGGAATTCCCGAAGTCGACGGTAGTCCTCAAAGTCCTTCGCCTCTTCAAGGGCAAGTCTGACTCTCTTAGGTACCATCGGTCCTTCTTCAAACTCCGTCACCGACTTCTTTGACTCCACATCATCACTAGGTGCATCATTGAGATTCACCTCCTTGGAGTCTTCCATCTTTGGTGAGTCTCTCTCATAGTCGGCCGCAGGCAGGTCCTCATGATCCTGCTCCAACTGGGAAGCCATCACGGTTCCCACAACCCAGCGAGCCAACTCAAGGCTGCCGGAGGAACCATAAACTCAGGCCCACCAAGAAACCCACCACAAATCATTTCCCAACACGGCACTACGACTTACCCCCGAAAGTAAAACTCAAAACAAAGCAAGTGCAAAACCAACACGACCAACTCAATCCCCAGCCAAACTCTTACCCCCTTTTCATTTCTTTTTTTTTTGATCTTCTCTTGAAAAGAAACTAAGCAGCTGCCTGAGGACATGAAGCGTCTTGATGCGAAGGGCTGAGACACAGCCTGCACTTGTGGACCCGCTTCACAGATCCAAGACACTCACCACCAGGTTGAACTTTACCGCCAACTCCACTGCCAGATGCCCATGAGAAGCAGAGCGGTTTACCGGCTTGGTCCTTGCTCTTTGACTTTCCCTTGGACCCACCTTTGGCGGGCTGGCCAGCTTTGATCACCCTGAGCTCCTCTCTCTCTTCCTGAATCCTTTTACGTTTTGCCAATCTCCTCTCCCTGTTAGCCTGCTTCTTCCTAGAAACATCTGGCTCTTTCTCCACCGTCTCGACGTTCACCGAACCAGGAAGGACAGCGACTCAGAGGCTACTACAGGAGCACCTTTTCCACCAGCTGCCAACCATGCTGCCGCCGGGATGTGAACCTTCTCATTCCAGTACGTCACATCCTTCGTTAATTCAACCAGTACACAGGNCCCCACGAAGGGCATCTGCAGATCCTCGCAATCTGATCAAGTCCTTCAAGGCGCCCCACAAATTGCCCTGGTTTATACCAACGTACTTTGGACTTGGATTGGAACGCACATGTGTTGTACTGGGCCACTGAAGCCTTAGTGCTATCCATCACGATCCTTATCTCGGGCAACTGCCATGCTGAGCCACACCTCTGGTCACCAGGGGGGTTTTCTAAAGTCGCGGCAGGAGGAACTTTACGACGCTTGCACGAGTTCACCTGCTCCTCCATGATCCAGGCAGCTTGCGTAGCCATCATTGTCCCCTTGTCGGCTTCATCCTGTTGCTGAACAGTGTTGGTTTCCAACCCATAGATGTTCTGTCCATCTCGAACAGGGCCCGGCATCCCGGGGGCAGCATTGTGACGAACCCGTGAGAAGCTGCCACACGGAAAACCCGCGTGGGTTGCATCCCACTCGCCATCACGTACTTCATCACGGAGAACTGTGTGAGATCTCACCGTCGCAAGGTCGATGTCATCCACCTTCTTGTCCAACCCTGTGCACTTGACTCTCAGACGTTGTTTTGCAGCTTCGGCTTCAACCTCTTTTGAAAGTACGTCCACAGGTCCACTGTACATATGAAGGAAGCGGAATTCCCGAAGTCGCCGGTAGTCCTCAAAGTCCTTCGCCTCTTCAAGGGCAAGTCTGACTCTCTTAGGTACCATCGGTCCTTCTTCAAACTCCGTCACCGACTTCTTTGACTCCACATCATCACTAGGTGCATCATTGAGATTCACCTCCTTGGAGTCTTCCATCTTTGGTGAGTCTCTCTCATAGTCGGCCGCAGGCAGGTCCTCATGATCCTGCTCCAACTGGGAAGCCATCACGGTTCCCACAACCCAGCGAGCCAACTCAAGGCTGCCGGAGGAACCATAAACTCAGGCCCACCAAGAAACTCACCACGAATCATTTTCCCAACACGGCACTACGACTTACCCCCGAAAGTAAAACTCAAACAAAGCGAGTGCAAAACCAACACGACCAACACCATCCCCAGCCAAACTCTTATCCCCTTTTCATTTCTTTTTTTTTGATCTTCTCTTGAAAAGAAACTAAGCAGCTGCCTGAGGACATGAAGCGTCTTGATGCGAAGGGCTGAGACACAGCCTGCATTTGTGGACCCGCTTCACGGATCCAAGACACTCACCACCAGGTTGAACTTTACCGCAAACTCCACTGCCAGATGCCCATGAGAAGCAGAGCGGTTTACCGGCTTGGTCCTTGCTCTTTGACTTTCCCTTGGATCCACCTTTGGCGGACTGGCCAGCTTTGATCACCCTGAGCTCCTCTCTCTCTTCCTGAATCCTTTTACGTTTTGCCAATCTCCTCTCCCTGTTAGCTTGCTTCTTCCTAGAAACATCTGGCTCTTTCTCCACCGTCTCGACGTTCACCGACCCAGGAAGGACAGCCATGACAGCTGACTCAGAGGCTACTACAGGAGCACCTTTTCCACCAGCTGCCAACCATGCTGCCGCAGGGATGTGAACCTTCTCATTCCAGTACGTCACATCCTTCGTTAATTCCACCAGTACACAAGACCAAGGGGCTCCTGGATCCCAATCTCTTGGGATCTGCCTTCCCACTGATTGATCCAAGAGGATGGACCTTCTTAACCTCGACATCTTCTCTGCTCTCGCTTGATCGTCGGCCGATGCAACCAAACCCCAAGCAGAGGGCCACTGCAGAACCAGCTTCTCAATGTGTCGGGAGTAAGTCTCCAGTGAACTCAGGGTCGCAATGTTGAGCATCAAACACGCTGTTTTGAATACTCTCCAACTTGCCATCCAAGCTTGAAACGATGCAGGTCCTGGAAGATCTTTCTGCAAGAATGATCCGTCACCAAGTGGAGTGAACACTCTAAACCTGTGAGCCTTCGACATCTTTCTCTCAAAGGGCAACCACACTCCAAAGTCACAGTATGGCGGATGATCATTGATGAACACTCTTTTGAATAGTGCAGCCAACTGATTTGGTGATGGCTCTTCAGATTCATCAGCTTGGGCCCCCATGATGGCGACATAGTTCTGATGCCACTTGTTCAGCTCGGAGTTGCTAGGTGGCAGCAGCTCAGAATCATCTGCTTGGTCAATCAGGTTTGACATCTTGAGGACTTTCTCTTTGACTGTGTTGGTTGCTCCAGCACTGCCACTCGCCACGGTTGTTCTAGTGGAACTTTCACTCGAATTGGGTGGATTGTCCAGCCACACTTCAACATCCACAAACTCTGACTCTCTTGTTCCTCCTAAATGTGCCATAACTCTACGTGCAAGCCGCCAGACCAACCCCACCTGAGTGGCCTGTAACGCATTCAGGGGAGATCCATCTGGTAACACTGCGGAGCTACACCCCGCGAGCACTGCAGGACGACTTAAAGCTGCTAGCAATCGCATGTCCTCTCTGACTTCGCCAACTTGATGCACAAAGGCCTGCCATACATCGTCCTCAACATGGAAAAATTCAAGTGCCTGGGTCACTCTTGCAAATGATGCCAAATCTCCCCATGAAGGAAACAAGGCCATTCGCGGCTCCCAGCTCAACCTGAAATTTCTTACAAACAGGTAGCAGCTGGGACAATTGGCACTTGAGCCAAAATGTCCCAGCAGCCATTTTTATTTTCATCCCACCCACCCTACCAATTTCTACATTCATCACTGTTTAGCGACAACGCAGGCTATGTCTTCCAATAAAATCAAGTGGCTCTCGGCCAAGATCTGTCTTTGTCTGTTTCACGAGTGCTTCTTGTGTGCCTGGAACATTCAAATGTAAGAATTTGCAGGGTTCCCCATACCAGATTTTAATTCACCAAGGCCACTGGATTTGCCTCTACCATGAACCCTGACCCAAGCAAAATCAGTTGCATCCAAGTGCTTGGCCAACCAAATAATATGTATGCAAGTGTGTGGCTGACAGCTCCACGGGGTATGGAACGCAGATCAACAACAAATGGTCAGGCAGTTCCTCGAATCCAACCACTTGGAGAGACCAAACCTTGAAAGAGTAAAAGTCCATGCTGGTATCCTGTGGGCCTGGATCCTCCTGGAAGATCCTCAAAAAATATCTTTGATCCTCAATCAATAGTGCTCCCCCCCACCAAATTTGATATATCAGATTTTCGGCCATGTGCGTTGAGGTGGGCTATAGCTGTAATCTTTTGAACGGTGTTTCCGAAGGATTCGGAAGGACTTTGTGCACCTGCATTGCAAGAATGAAGCATATCAAACCCCAAAAATAATAAAAATACAACTAACATCAAATTTGAATAAATCATATTGAATCAATACGTTTCTCCGCAGTGTTGACCCATCTTCGGTTTGAAATGGACTGTGCCACACTGGAAGTGTGAAATTGCATACAATCTTTTGGATGTAACATGGCCATACATTGTCAAAACATATTTCATGTCAAGGGGTGGTAGAAGAAAAGCAACAATATATAAAACAATCATAAAAGCTCCTCGTATGCATCACGTTGTGGAAGTAACCCCTGACAGCCCCACAGAAATTTCCAATTCTAGACATCACCTTGCATAGCATTCACGCAGCGTGCCGCGTTTGCTTGGTCCCCCCAAGGATTGCGTCGCAAATGCTGACCCCCACCACAACAACGAGCAGTGAACACTCAAGCCTGGACTTAGCGGACATAGCCATTAGCCATGGACTAAGCCAGCTAGGAACAAGTACAAAAGCTTTATCAAATTGGGTAAATCATTTATATATATTTCATTGTATTAATATGTGGTAGTATCATGTAATATCAAAGTGTTGAACATTTTTGTCCAGTTGTGCCTCCAATTGTTCATCATTCCCGGCTTCGAGTGCTGTTGTGGTTGGGAGCTGCATACACCCGTCGCTGCAAACCAGGTTTCAAAAATTGAGATATGCGATGGCACCTCGTCAATTTGGCCCCAACCATTAGGATAATAACACTGGATAATTTGATGGTCCAGATTCATTGTCATATTACGATTATATTATATAAAAAAATATATACTCTAATGTGATTGTATAGGTACACTGATCACCATTGTGAATCCTTGGGACCCATCACACAAAATGAAACCTTGATGATATGATGTAATATTCTTTTGTAAGGGGCCCTGGCGCAGAGCCATGCCTTTTGGAAGAAGCCGCTGCGTAGCTTGACCGTGGTGATCAAGGTCCATCGGGCCCTCCCCACATGTTTGCCATGTTAAAACATGCTGGAGTACTCTGGAGTAATTCAATATTGCCAAATAAACCATGATAAGCCAACATCCCCTTACGACTATCTCAAACCCCCCACTTTATGGGTTTCAGCCCGAGTTAAATTGTCTCGGCCGATCAGCATGGCTTTCCGCGCAGCCTCTCCATCCTGAGCAACAGGTCTTCGAAGAGAGGATATGAGCTGAGCCAACTACCACAGCGATGGTGATATCACAAAGACACTGCTGACACTACAGAAGCGAATCTGTTTAGGTTCAGGAGCCATGATGATGCGCAGCACTGAGGTAGCCCGCCTTCAGGCAGCTGTTCAAAGCAAGCCTTCCACCATGTCCTTGGCTTCCATGCAATGGAGTGCTGCATGATTGTGCAAATATGAGAGCATTTCAAGTGTGTCGGCCCCGGATCCGAAACACTGATGTAATAATGTGTAATATGGCCTACAATTAATCACAAATCGTGAGTTTTAAGTGATCAATGAATCTATCAGATCCAACAGAATGATACCAACACAAAGAATAGATTTTAGAATGGTCTGCCTCTCTCCATTACCTTTCTGCAGCCAAGGGACGAGAAGCTCAGCATGTCGGGTACCACTAATTCGTCCTTTTTGCTCGCCATCCTGGAAGCCGGATCTCATTGGTATGCTTCTCCAATTCCAATCGTCCCATCTTTGAGAGTTTTCATGCGTTCGGGTGGCGCCCCTGTCCAGCCTAAAATGCCATCTAGATACCATCTAGTACTCATGTCATAGTGGTTCGTGCTTGTGCTGTAGCTTGATGACATGGATGAAGTGCGACCCCTCCATCTATACTGCAATCCTTCTCAATTGATCAATTTGGATGTGATTGATTCTTGGTTTTTGAAATAGGTGGCATTCTGTACTTGCACATCAAAACTGATGGAACCAAACCAGAAGCAACCAAATCTCACCTGTTAAAGGTAAGCAAACACACCAGAATCTTCGTCTACCAACATTTTCCCGTGAAGTCTGCCACTCTTCTCTTTGCATCCTCTGCCCTTCGAATAGTCCTTGAAGAGAATGAAGGTAGGAAGCTCTCGCACCTCCATGTCGGAGTAGAGTGGCTTCACAGCCTTTGCATTGCGACCTCAACTGAGGCTGAGGCAAATCTTTCTCCATGTTTTTGATTCAGAATGCAATTTCTGTCAATTGTCTGAACCATTCTCAACCAACCATTGACGCACACACTGAAATCAAAAAAAGACTTGCAACATCTGCAACACTCTCACAAGAAAGCAGTGCAACCACCCCAGCGATGGAATGTAACTTTAG
Source organism: Breviolum minutum Mf 1.05b.01 (assembly GCA_000507305.1). NCBI lineage: Eukaryota > Dinophyceae > Suessiales > Symbiodiniaceae > Breviolum > Breviolum minutum. Next base: position 52,500 of record DF244007.1, on the reverse strand, counting down.
ATTTTGGCCTGGTTCCAAGCTGATCTTCACCACTTTCAGGCCATCGTTGGAGTATTTTTTCTGAGCGGAGCAGGTGCTTGGCAGGTAGGGAAACAGGGTGATCCATGTAGTTGAAATCGCCTAGCCCCATGGTTAGATACATCCGTGATGGAACTGCAGCTAACATAGCAAACCAGAGTGAACAAACGCACAGAAATCTAAAAACAAAAAAGAGCAACATGTTTCTGCATGCAAATGTCACAATTGCTGGACTGTCAAAGCTTTTGCCAGAACTCGCAGGAACTCACGGAACTCTGAAACTTCCAGGGGTCGCTCCAAATTACCCTGATTTTCTTGTATCCGACAAGATCATCATATATCATCCCCCTTTGGGACCTGGCACACCCAGCAACTGAAGACAACTAGCAAGGTACTGCCATCTCTTCCATCTTGGGCTCCATGAGAAAGCATGGCCCACACATCGACGACGAGAACATCGCCTCACTGCCATGGCAAGTTGTAGTCAACCTTTTTTGGAATCCTCTCCGTGGGCAAGTTCGTTTAACCAGCTGTGCATCTGAAGCAGAATTTCAACTGTGCATCTGCCAACTGTTTCTGTGACTCAAGCAATATGATACACCCTTGACGGCAGCAGGAATGAAGCCAATCAGAAAAGTAACCGCCTGTAAGGCCATGATGGCCCGCAGTATCACTGAAGGTATTGAATCAGCACAGGAAAAAACAGTTTTCCAGTGCTGCCTTGCATATCCTGTACATTCCTGTACCCTATAACAGGTTTTACATGCCCACCAAGCTGGAAGACTTTGAATCCAATTCAGTCTACATGTCATCTTCCATCATTCTCCATCTCTCCGTCCAAGAATCAACTGTAAGGGATCCATTGAGATTTTTCTCAAAGTCTTCACGGTTGTCAAAGGACATGATAGCACCTGATGTAGGTGAAGTTGGAGAGTTGCTTTCTGCAGTTGCCTCTGACTGGACTCCCTGAATACGAAGCATTGTGAGCAAAAATGCTGTCCCTGTGGATTCCTCACACCATCTCATCATACCTAATATTAATATAATCCTAAATCACATAGACTACATGTATATATATATATATATATGTGATGCACCCGAACAAGCCTTCTTGCATCCGCCAGTGTTATGTGCAATGCTATCATGCATGTTTCAGCAACAAAGTCCACAAATAGATACAAATAGACCAACAAAAAAAAACATTCCCAGCGGTTGTGTGACGCATCTCCTGGCCTCCTTTGGCCTTGCGCGCAACACCCGCTGCTCGGCCTGCGGAAGGATGGGAATATGATAGCCAAGTGTTGCGAAAAAAAGCAAACCGTCGCCGTTGTCTCCAATTGCGTTTCTCTTTGTGCGGACAGTTGCAATGACTGTTCCGTTGAGTGGTCGATGGTGCAAGAGAATTCTTCAGAAACAGTTTACGAGCTTTGGCATCTAAGCATCATAAAGGAATTACGTTTGTTTCTTTACTTGCAATCGAAAAGGTCAATTGTACAGCTCAAGGAGACCATCACGTGTTCTCTACGAGCTTCTTGTTGTTGCTGTTCTTCCTCTTATTCTTCGTCTTTTCTTCTTCTTCTTCTTCTTCTTCTACTTCTTCTCGTTCTCGTGGTGATGTCTGTAGCAGGAGTGGTGTTGGCGGTGGCTTGTCGCAGTATGTCGCGGTTACAGTATACACATAGTATGTACAATTGACAAACCCGCGCAGCCTTTGTGCATCTTCCCAGCCTGGGCCCATTGGAAGGAAGAATCCTTTGTTGCCTGATGTCACCTGGCACAACTTAGGTGTCTAGGAGAAGTTCATGGATGCGGACCCCATTCCCAAAAGGAAAACAGGGAAAAAGGTCCAAATCCAATCATCACAACAACTGTTGGAAGATTTATGTCCCTTCCTCGATTGGATGGACGTCTCCTATGATCATGGGTCTCCTATGATCATGGCTTCAATGAAACGACTGTTCCGCAACTGTCCATTTCAGCTGCTTACCCTTCTTTGACTTACTGCACAGGGAGAAAGTACGCCTTATGGCCATGCAAGATCTCGATCCCCATGTGTGCCAAGAAAGGCATAGCTAGCTAGTGAATTTACATCGCTGAAGCAAGGCGTCTAATCTTACCCGCTTTTATCTGATTCACTGATCTTTCTCGTTGCAAAGCTTCATTTGGACCTATATTCTGCATCTGCATCTACACCTTTCAGAGAAGAGTTCAAACAGCAAGCAAGGTACTAAGGTAACCTTAGTAAACATGCCGCAAGAGTCCAACAGCGCCGCCAAAACGAGCGCGGCCAAGAATGGACGGCGGAGGATCCTGCAACACCCAACAAGTTTCGTACAACACAAAACCTGACGCATTCGATACGATCCTATCACCACATTTGACCGCCGTATATTACGCAAAATTGGACTGTTGCGCTATCATGTGCTATCTTCATCCGCTTCAAATGGCACATTCTGGCCTGGTCTGTGTCATGTTGAAGTGCACGTCCGTTGCGGCAGGGCAGGCTGCTGAGCGGTTAAAATATGCTGAGCCAACGAACAGTGATGCGTGGTGGGCGACAAGCAACTGTTGAAGGCGACCTGCCCTTTTGCATAAATGCGGAGGCATGTCAATGCATGCAGATTGATTCTGAGATTTATAGTAGATTTGATAGTATAATCGAGATGATATAGATTCATAAATTCATATCATGCACTGAGATAAGGAAAGTGACAGTGTAAACTGCATGCATGAATCTACTAGCTGAGCTTCCCACCTTCATTGAAAACCCAGTGCAGCTGTGAGAAGGCATCTCCAATGGCTGTCTCTGCAACCGCATGGTACCCAAAGTCGGGGAGGAAAGCATGAGCTACAATCCTTAGCAAATCTTGGTAGCAAATCATCTGCAGATAGGGAAACGAGCCTCGCCAAAATTCCAACAATTTCAGCCATGAAGGCAAATTCCAGTAAAATCCACCAATCATGCCATGCCCTACCACAACCTTGACCTGTGCTGCATGACTGCAAGAACTGCTGCAAATTTCTTGGTTTTCGGCAGCCAAAGCGTCTTACCGTTTTGATCTGGTTGTGCTGGGATGAATGCTTTCCCTCCCATGTGCGGTAACGGGTAAAAGAGGGTTCCAGGATCGGGACCAGCGCTGATGAAACAGCACCTCACGGTAACACGACAAATGCTGTTTGATGGTGACCAAGCTTCATGATTCGTACGCAAGAGGGATTATGGCTCACAAAGGATTGATTCACATAAAAGCCTAAGAAGCCTATTGGCTTATTGGTTCCAAAGAAATCCGCCAGGCTTCTCCCATTTGTTTCATATCCGTTCATATCCATTCAATTCCATTACAGTATAGATCTTTGATACTTCCTGACCGCTGCAAGTCAAAGAACTGCAGTGCCCGCATGCTTGTTTCCCCATTGCGAATTCATTGCGACAAGATTCTGCCAGATATGGCAACATATTAGACATCCACATAATCACATACATCCACAATCCACAAGTCACGCGGTATCCCTGCCTGACATGTGGCGAATGCACTGCGAGGCTGTGTACAAAAATGCCAGCCACTTCACCCTGTGATGAGCCGTGAAGTCTCAGCTCATCTGCTGCTTCTGCAGGCGGAAGAAAAAGACCAAAGACAGGCCGTGGCACATCGACACGGAGCGTTGTGGGAAGCAAACGCAGAACAATGGCATGCTCACCCAATGGCATGGTGAGCACACGTTCATCTCCAGATCGGAGTTTGAGTGCCAGAACGTCCAAGAAGCTCTGGGTCTCCAAAGCTGCAGAGGCTGGACTGCTGGAGGGTGAAGAGGGTGAAGATGAGAAGTTGGCAGATATGCGCCACAGCGAACGGCCCACCAATCTGGAAGGATCTAACAAACAAATTTCTGCACAGTCACCTACGTGACTAATACCTCAGCTACTGCAGAATGCATCAATACTCCGTATTTTTTCTTACTGCTCGGGTGGGGATGAGAAACGAATGCCCAACAAATCTACAAAACAAATGTGAAGTCCAAACCGAGAGCAAACGAGCATTGTATGGATTGAAGTTCTCAACTTTTCATGGCCTCCCATTGCTTTTTGGAAAGCTTCAAGGCTTTCAAACCGGGTAACAAAAACTTGCCTCTGAGCGTTCCTGATCATAGATTGAAAAACAGCCCGAGGGCACATAGATCACCAGGGGTAGCTCCATAGCTGGAGGAGCTGCTGCCAAGGTGAGACGCAAACCTGACGGATAGTTTTGCTATGTTCTAAGCTTGTCAATCGCTTCCCTGTATTATCAGGAAGGGTTGGATTTGAATTTTGTATGCCTTGACAAATCATAAACTTTATCCAATGTAGTTCAAAATGAAATGCAATCCAAATTTCTTGTGTTCCAGCTCTATGGTCATTTAGCAAACTCAAACAACTCAAAAGTGGGTTCAAACATTCTGTCCCCAAAGCAATCATGTTTGCGGCAAAGCAAAACAAAAAAAACATGATACACTATATATGACGCGTTGCTTGCCACGACTTGGCCTTGCTCTTACACTTGTTGTCCAAGCATATATGATTGTGTGTCTACCGCATCATTTCATCAAAATATTTCAAGTGTGCAATCTAATCTGTAATCAAAGCAAGCAAAACAGAGAGCCTGAGAAGACCTGAAGTGTACATGTATCATATATATATATATAATCATTATTGCAGATTCATAGGGTGGAATCCCAATGGTTCATCACTTGCCAAATGTGGTGTCGATCACGGACCATGGAATGACTACAAAGACCAATACCTTAATCTCTTGAACACAGCTGACTCATTTTGTTTTGATGCGTTGAATCCAGCAGCCAAATCATCAACAAGTGTATGCATTCCTAGAACATACAAAATACCAATATCAGAAATCCTAATGTCAAGCCACGCCAAGTCAGCGGACCGGAATCATGTACTTAGATAATAAAAATAGCACCAGGTTTTATCACAAAAAAAGCTTAGTTCATAAAGTCTTGTAAAGCACATTTGGCAGTTGCAAAGTAGTTAGTGCAACCTATTGACATTATACAACACTCGAGTCATGCCAATGCAAACATCTGCAAAACAAAAATGTTTCTGAGCGAATAGAAGTTGACTGATGCCGCAAGGCATTCCCACTTTAGGTCTCAAGATTTCGGCGGGAAAGAATCTTAGGTGCATGCGCGGTGGTTCTTTCACACCCAACATCTCCAACGACACCTTGGCACAGCAATGAGTGGAAAAGTAGTGCCTGACAAATTGCAGAACTGGAATTCTGAGCTCTTATTACAATTCAGAATTGAATAAATAATTGTGTATATATAATATATATTATACCCCCAAAAAAGTAGAGAACATAGCAACATAGCATGATATCGATTGATATCGTTGATAATCATGCACATCATGCACAGCCAATCTGTTAAGTAGCATTGCTCTTCAAGTCTAAAGTCACTACAGCGGTGTGAGAACACTTCTGACAAGTTGGGGCAAACCTGGACATGCATTTCCCGTATTGTATTGAATCCCATTTAAGACCTTTAAGAATGGATGGATTGTCTCGGTCCAAGGAGCTGGTTCAGGATGTGCTTCTACAAACATGTTGCATTGGCTGCCGTTTGGCCCTCGCATCCGTGAAAGGCGTTTCAGGCACTTCCCTGCCAGGCCCTTGCGAGCGTCGCAGGAGGCGTGAGCACTGAAGACCACATCCCGCTCCACAATAAGCAGCTGTTTCATTTCCTGAGAGATGATATCAACATCGACTCCACAACCATGTGCACAGATTGTTGTTCTGGTCTGAGTCCTACTGGAAAATCACATAAAACATCGATCATAAAATATCATAAAAACACCACATGTGACTTGAGGTGACGAGTCTCCGGTTGTTGGCTGTCTGTGGTCCAGCTAATGAACCCGCTAGAGGGTGAAGCTTTTGCTGACTCATGCATGGAATCAGGGGGCCCTGCTGCTGCCTCCATGGCCCAACGTCCCTGCATCGGCATCACATGCCGTGATTGAAACTGGACAGTGAGTATCTGCATCCTTTTCCATGGGGACTGAAAATAGGGATATCCAAATCCCAAGATATCCCAAGGCCAACTCAATGCAACACGTCGTGTGAACCCCTGGCCTGTAAGTCCCCAAAGTCAGGAGCAAAGCGCAGAATGCCACACCAGTCTGTAGGATGAGCGAGATGCACAGCAGCTGGAAGCACAGAATTGCCCGGGTCAGGCAAAGGATTCAAAGAAAACTCCAAAGAAAGTTGACCATACCTTGCTTGAGAGGCCGCCAAGCGATCCTTCCTGGACCTGTGACCTGCAACAACCTCACTGTCGAAACCTTGCTACCAAACGAAACGCAATGAATAGAAATGAAAGAGTCTGCGACAACATCAATTGAATTTCCTAAGCTGTCATCTATCGAAAGATCATGGGTTCACTTCATCACGCGATCATGGTTCACATTCGACGTTTAGAGCTTATGGGAACTGACATTGGCAAAAAGTAGGACTCTGAAAATACATACAGTAATGACACCCATCAAACATCCAATCAAACATGCACCCCAGGAGATATGCCGAGGTGAAAAGAGCACCAAAAGCATGTCACCCCACACAACTCACAGTACAATCTATACATCCAGCTTGCTGCCTAGCATCGTGCCAGGCGCTTGCTCCAAAGCCTTTGCAATGACAACCGTGCGGTAAGTGACAGGTTGAAGTTCTTCCCTCAAAGTCAAAGAACCATAGCAAAAAGGCGCTCCTGCCCTGGCGTGGCCACAATTCCAAGGGGGCAAGTCGGTCATAGACATTTGATGTACTCTGCCCTCAGCAGGTGTGACCGGTCCTCCCCTTGAATAATTTCTGAAATTCATTGTGGTTACGGTCAGTAGGGTTTTTGAATCAATTGTTAAATCCCCAGTGCTTTCTGCAAAAGACAACCATAAAACTTTGGACATAATTTTGGACAACCAGGATGGCGATGATTGTTAATTGATGCGGGCGTGCGTAATTACACAGTCATTTGTCAATTTTCCTCAACGCATATTGCACTGGTGGTAGAATACAATTGCAACAGTCATCAATGAATTCCATGACCTTTGTGAAGACTTCATCAATCTTCATCAACATGTCACAAACCGCTGCGAGATAGTACTGAATGCCTTCCGAAGTGTTAACAAGTGTGTGCATTCAAATTTCTCAGAACAGCACACCATTTCACAAATCCTTAAAGAACCTTATCATTTATTCAAACATGAAACCTTAATTAATCAGTAAGACCTTATTAAATAGTAGTAAATCAAGTACAGTATTGGGTTAACACGCCGAGCCTTGATTTGGCCAATTACACCTGCTTCACTGATTCTGACTCCGTTTGCAATCATTTGCATGACATCATATTGAGTGCTGCGAGTTGCTCGCAAAGTATACGAGAAAACTGCTTGCACAAAAGCAGGCATACTTTTGAATTTTCCATGCTAACTTCCCCATCCTCCAACTAATTGCCTCTGGGGAATTCAATTGGCACAAATTGTATCAAATTGTGAAAACATCTAGACCCAGTAGTTGGCTCAGTAGGACCCTCAATTAATTTCAAACAAGTATAAGTTACATTGCACAAAGCATCTGGCTAGGAAGGTCTTCGCATGTAGCCCCAAAATGCATGACGAACAAAGAACTCTCTCAGATTCTGTGTGACACCAGTCCCCATACCAGCAAAGAGACCATCAAATAATCTAGAATAACCCACAGCATAGCACAGTTCCAAAAAGTATCAAATTGATTCAACTTGACCCACTCCGGTTGGCTTTTAATCCCAACCCTATCCCAACACAGTTTTACCTGGGCTGCAGTGGGTCGGACTCCACCAGCTTCAGCAAAAGATCCCCAGCACCAGGTGCACCCACTGACACGCTGAAAGGGCGCCAACGTGGCCGTGGGAAGCTGGGCTGAATCTCTGAGTTGCCACATGGACGGCCATTCCAAAAAGCACAAAGCCGTGGAAGGCCATGGGTGCCCAACTCATGCTCTCGAGGGCAAAGGTCGCTGGCCTGTGAAACATGGGTGGCTAATTGTACGTACGAGCAACCCTGCACAATGCTGTTCGGAATGTAGGTTTAGTTCTGTTCTACTGGCAAACCCTGCATGTGGGATGCATTGCAATTCTCTGTCGCAGGTCAGGTGTATCAACATGCCACACCAGTACATACACCATCACCATCGATCTGTATACTGAGCTGTTTTCTGCATTGGTCGAGATACGACCCCCTATCAGATAACCATACCGATGAACCTCCTTTCAAGACATCCACCCCAAAGCACCTCTGCCAAGATGAAGATCCTTGCGGGGTGCTGCATGCCGCAACCAACTAGTCACAGAGTGCGGGTGTTGAATGTCAAGATCCGTAAAAAGATTTAGTGCGATCTAGTCTGCCAGGCCCATACCGGTTGTACAGGACTCTTTATCAACCTTCCCACTTGCCACTTGTTGTCTTTTATTGACCTTGCCGCTGCCACCTGTTGCAGCCCCATTCTGGCGTAAGTGCCCTGTGATCAAAAGATGGTCCCCTAAGCACGGTGGATATGTCGAACAGGGAGGTGTACATGAAACCTGGGCCTAAGTCATACCCCTGCTTTGGCTCTGTCCCTGGTATGCTGAGTCAGCAATAAGCAATTCAGTCCTAGCGTCATTGTACGATCTAAGAACCCCGGCTTCTGAAGCTGTTCTATCCAGGTAGGGATCAAATGCATCAAGAAGAGTTTGTCGACACCAGGATAACGTCCAACAGATGTGATAAGACTCCAATGGTATCTCATGTGAATTCAAAAGACTCCAACGCATATATGTTTCACGAAACAGCGAGGTATAGTATCCCTTGAATTTATTCTTTGGAGCATCATTTCAGTTCATTTCTTACGGAGCTGGGCGCTTCTGCTCAACATGGATTATCATGGATTCCCTCCTATCCATCCAAAAGTGACAGCTCCTGGTAGTCATTTCGCCGCGATGCCATGACAGCTAAATCCAGTTGCATTATTCGGCAACAAACGGTGCCCCTGAATCTCCAGTCTACGAGTCTACGGATGATAGGTTTCTCTCTCACTTTCCCTCTCTTTCTCCTGAATGTTGTCAGTTTTGCAGCTGTGATTGAAGTGGCGCATGTCAATTTCAGATCCTTTCTTGCCAAACCAAACACATATTGATGCCGTACATTTCAACAATTTAACATGTGCATGAGATATGAACAAATTCGATCCCTTCCTTCAGCAATCCAGCAATCGTGAACAAAACTCATGCCAATCAAGGATGCTTGTGCTGCAGGAGCCTGGCTCTCATTGCATTTTTTGTGAAACCTTCCAATGCCCTTCCTGGATTCGTTGGCTTCCTAGTTCTATCATGTCCTTTTGAGTCCTGACATGTCAAAGTTGCAGAATGCATTCATGTGTATAGTCTCATGCATAGTAGTCTACTGGTGGCGCTTGTAAGGTTCCAAGTTGATCCAAGTGCAACAACTTTCGGTGGCGGCCATATTGAAAGACCTCGCTTTTGCCGCATCGCCGCGACGATCTACTGTACATATCCTGAACACATGTCTACTGCAGCAGCGCATATCCCCAGCGTTTCGGGCCCAGCTTCCTGCAAATGTTTGCACTGGAAAGTCATGAACTCAGTGATGCTCCCAAAGGCAATGTTGGCGCTTTGTCACTTGTGGCACTGCCCCTGCACCGAGCCCTGTATGGCCATGTCACTGCTCAGCGGTCCAGCACTGCAAAGAGATGATCACACAGCACATTGCAAAGCAAATGTGTGCTTTTTTCCAGCTTTCAGTCCGTCAAGTCCAGAAATTACACTTCTTTGGGCTTGATGTAAGCCATGATCATACAGTGGTCACTCAAGTTGCGAGATCTACCATCACAACCGCTATAGACATTGTGGTGCACATGGTATCCTTCCAATGCGAGATCTTTGGTCCCGAAAATGTAGTCGATTTGAACACTCGACAGCCAATTCTGAAAACGGCTGAGAAAGGAGCCAGAACGGAAACCTACAAAAGTGGCTTGAGCTGAAGTTGAGGCCTCATGATAACCATGCTGTAGTAGCACTGGATGCGCACCAGCGCCAGGCCATGAATTGAAATCACCAAGTATCACTCGTGGAGTATCAGCACCTGAACAAAACTCATTGACTTGCTCGGTGAGAATCTCTGCTTGTGCTGCCTGTATCTGAAGACCAGGTCCGAATGGCAAGGCAGCTCGTTGCATCCCATGGTGGTCCAAGTGCGTGCAAAACACAAAGATCTCCTCACGAGGAAATCCCCGCAAACTTCCAGAAAAGGAAAAAAATTACAGTATTATTATCTGCATGTATACTACCATTTTTTTAAACTATATTTCAATCTTCGTACAAAATATTCCAATTTATATCGTGTGATGTGCGTGATGCAAGTGCTTGTAGTCTCCCTAATTCTTTATTCATTGTCCCTCTCTGTCTCTCTCTAGCGGGGCTGGTGTGCCTACGTGCTGCTATCCTATGCTTCTCAATTTGATCCAATGTCCAATGGCAGCGTTCTTGCTTTGGATTTTTGGGTCCTGGCCCGTCTCACAGCACTTCAACAGAGCTTGTGTCACCACACGTGGGCAGCCTAGCAACTCCAGGATAGTTGCAAAACGTGCCAAGGAATACCGAACAGAAATCCGGGTCAATAGATCCACTATGATCCACCTGTCTGCATATTCCGAAAAGTACATCCTATGATCTTGACAAAATCTGTGATGACATGCACCAATCTCATCAAAAAAACATGGAGCAATAATATATCAAATAGCGCCCTGCAAAAACTGCCCGACCCAAATTATCACAAATCAGTCACGTTTGGACAACTCGACAGCCGCGGCCCGAACATGTCCAAGCCTGCACCCTGCAACCGTGAACCAGGTGTTCCAGGGGAGGTTGACAGCCACCTTTGCCCTTCTCGCAGCAAATCAAACCTTAGTCTTTTCTGATGGAGCTTGATCGGGACTGTTGTGGATATGATTGGCTGTGTCCTTAGGGCCATCACTTTGCCGGTGCCAAACTCAACGTCAAATAATGTATAATCAAAGTCGAACAGTATAACATGGTCGACACCGATATAGTATAACCAAGCGACTGTGCCGATTTGAAGAATATGGGACTTGCTTCATCATCTCGGTTGGCGCCTATTGCAGTGGATCACAACATATCACAAAGCACATTCATTCAGAATTAGTGGCCTGTGAGTGAAATGGCCTTCGAGCATGACAAAACACAAAAAGCATGTGGCACCTCGTCCGAAGCCTACGCTCGAGAAGCCGTGCTCACGCAATGACGCAGTGAGAAAGGCCAACTGCTCTGGCTTCACTTCCTCTGGCAACACGGAAAGTGCCGGAATTGAACGAAAGTTGCAAAAAACAACTATATAGTAGTGTTATTAAAAAACCGGTATCTGGAAGTAAATCCCAGAATGGAAAGAATTGTCGCTGACCGAGGTGAAGTTTGCCAGATTCAAGCAGCAAAGTGGCGAAACTTGTCCAAACTTAAACGATTTAAACATAGTAACCCTGCTAAACCCCAACCGCGGTACCGGTACTGCCAAAAAGAAAATTCCCACCATCCGGTCTCCTGCATCCCAATAATTGCTAAGTTGCTCTTCACCAGTTCTTCCACTAAGGCATCCTTTCGAACATCCCAGTTGTCATTTGGGTCCATCTCTTGAGTCTGCATCCTGATGTTGAAGGATGCAACTTTCCATCGTGTCATTGGCTTTAAAGCAACTGAACCTCTCTTGACTTTGGATCAAAGCCCCACAAAACGTCACAAACAAATCGCGAAGTTTTGGGTCTGGGCCAGAAACAGCTGCAAAGTTGACTGCTTGGGATAAGTAGAATGACGGATCCTAGAGAAGCCAAAAGTCAAAGCTTTGAATGACTCGTTACTGTACTGAATAACTTCAACAAAATCCCTTTCTGGCAGAAATTCAAAGCCTCTTGCACCGCTTGCATCGGCAAACATCTTTTCATCTTTGCGTTTGTATGCTGGTAATCGAAAACTTGACCCCAGATAAAAAGGGAGTTCTGGAAGCTATCGTTGCAACCGTCAATCATAGTATTGTCAGTGTATATTCATATTTACTTGCATGTCCATACATTATATAATATTTCTTTATATTTAGGCAACAACTTGCACAACTTACTCGAAAACCACCTGAAGCCATTCCCTCAAGAGAAATGCTGAAGAATCTGTTGCGGTTGCCGATGAAGAATACCTTCACCTGTTGCTGCAGGCCCTATCGAGCATTTAGGATGAAGAGTTTGGACTTTAGAATGCATAATATATATAATGTATACAGTATATAAAGTATATATATATATATATGTTAGGTTTGACATTGTTTGACTATAATCAACTGGTCTGCTGCTTTTGGGGGCCAACAGCAAATTGAGGCTCTGCAGCCAGAATGGGAGAAACGGCTGGCAGCCAGCCGTCCGAAAATGTGCAAGTTGGAGAGCCTGGGTCGGTCTTCGCAATCACTAGTCTTTGAAAAGGCTGCGGGCCTTTCACCTAAAAACACAAAAAAAAACGCAGTAAATAACTGAAATCATCTAAAATCAGTAGGTTCTTTCAACTGGCTCTTATCCAGCACAAAAGACATTTAATAAAACAACTTGAAGACCCTCTTGACCACCTTGCTCGCCAAATGAAGCTGTGAATTGAAGAATCTGTTCAAACATGTTCAAACAAGTTATATACATACCAATGAGGCTGCCAAATCAAGTGTTGTTCAAATCCAACTGCATTTTGTTCAATTGTGTGGATCAATTTGCATCTGTTCTGCATCAAGTGGGTGTATGGTGTTGCTTGAAAACCACACTCAGGCACCCTCTCAGGATGGTGGAGAGAAAATTGCTAGGACCAAATCCTCAGACACAGTGGGACTGTTTTGAAGAGGGTGAGTTGGCAATTTATAGTTGAAAAAAACATGACGCGTTAAGGAAGGTGAATAGAAAACAAATCAATCATTATATACATGTTCTCAAGACGGGCCCCCTTTCCGAACTAATTCTTGAAGTTGAATTTGTTCCCGGTGCAGTCATGAAATCACAGCATGCCAACGCCCTTGGCGAATCAGCTCAAAATGACTTCCAGCAAATCAGTAACAACATCCTCCGTGCTTTTGTAACTATGTCTATCAACATTCTATTGAGCGTTTTCAGAGTTCCCAGCATCAAGTGTTGGACAATGAAACATGTAGAGCTCTGAACCGATGGTAACTTGGGCAAGGCACGACCTGCTTGGCCACGTCCACATCAGTGGCCCATTCAGTAAACAAGCCGAGGGAGAATCCCATCATCGCCTTAGACCCAAAAAAAACACTGGCGACTGTAATTACATACATAAGATTCATATAGAATATATGTGGATCTACATAATTATATATTATACCAGGCTGCCTGGTAATAATATATCCTCCTCTCAAAAACAAGACAACTAAAGTTAAGAGCCCTGCAACACCACAAAAGCATTTTCACAATTCATGAGGAAGCCAGTCCCCACTGTTGAAATTACTTTAAGCATTACCAAGAAAGGCCGATTGCCTTGGGGAAGTATGTTCCTAACTGTGATGTTTGAAGTGCAGAAATTACTGCAACATAAATTGATGAATGTGAAGATACATAAAAAAATATTAGACTAGATAGATGATATGTGCTAATGTCTAAAAGCCTCAGCCAAATCAAAACAAATCTATTCACAGGAGATGTTTTTCGCATCATGTAGAATCTTCTCATTACTCCGCGAGCCACAAACTCTCGGTGCGCTGTCCAACCAAACATGCACGGTGTGTGAATTGCAGCTGGAGGTGCCGATCGCCCGTTGAACACTTCAGCAAGAGGAACCCAGCCAAACCATGCCTCGGAATAAAAACATGGACACGTTGTATTATATTATAGAATATTATTGTAGATATATAGGTATACATCTAGTGTATCTGCATGTCTACCAACATCCGTGAAAAAGTGCATCACGACAACATGCTACAAATTTCATATTTCTACAAAAAGCAATGAAAAGAACCATGATATTGCGTTCGTGTGCAACACAGTGGGTAGCAGCTTTCATCTACTGTATATTTTCAGTACAGTATTACTGGTAGTCAACCGCCAAGGTACATTCTTCTCATCTTCCATCTCAGAAAGGACCTTGTCCTATCAACAGTCGACATTCGCAAACTGAAAACATGCCAGGCTTGAACTCATCAACTCTTGTTGCAGGATCTTTGGTCATCTCAAGAGTCCTCGAAGAACTTCTGCAGTCGCTCGGCTACATCCCGTTGAAAGGCGACTGTTACCTCTTCTTCTTCTGGCTGGCCAGCAGGCAAGGTGTCTTCCATGTCCTGAGTAAGGGCCTGCTTCAGCTTAGCCTCGGACTCGGCCTGATCGACAGGTAGAAAAATTCTTGAAAGCCGAAATTTCTGCAGTATTTCCCCAGTTGCTTCACTTTCCGGTCCATTGGTCCCTGAAAACCCTCAACAATTCATGGGGCGCAAATTGTAACGATGTGTTCAATCTTGTTGGCTTGACACTTTGGCATATATATTGTGGGAAGGTTTGATTTAATTACTTTATTGACAACAAGATACAACAAGTCATAGGCCTACGGTTCACATGTGTGACCTCTTGAACGACCGATGCGGCTTATGCAGCATGAGAAAATGTTCAGTTTGTATTGTGGTTTGAGGCCCGTACCCCAAGGTCAACCAAAATATACAATTTCAACCTCTTGGGCAAACACGCGGCACTCCAAACAGCAAAGAAAATCCAAGGATGTGAGAAGAGCCGAGAAAGAACATAACATCACACCCTCAAGGAATGCGTACAAGAATGCAGCTGGGTTTTTCTTCACCACCAGTCGGTTGCATGGCTGGTGGATCAAGGGCTAAGGGCACACAAGGTGGACGGACCGATAGAAGTGAACAGCTTGAAGGCAACAAAACGTTGTGCTGGCTAGGATTACTAAATAAATAAAAGGAAAAACAAATCATGAGCACCGAACGCAATGGCATGAGGAGGCAACAGCCGGACTTCAAGGTGACGTCCAGGTTTGAGGTACTGAAGGATTGAAGATGGGTCGAACACAACATCATGCATGGGACCAGGCTGGGGATCGAGTTTGTTGGCACCCAAGCTCAAAGTTTGATAACGTGCCAGTTCTGGCAAATTCGCCGCAATCGCAAGAACACTCCGGGATTTAACAATCAAAGCCTTTTCGAATGGCATCGATTTTTTTTAATGCCACCCTGGAGTCTTTGCTCATGAAATGGTGCTGAATGAAATTCATAACTAGAAAACAAAACTGAATAAAAAACGACCAAAGTTTATTCCTAAACTACGCACTACTGCCAAAATACCAGTGAGTTTGAATGTCATGACTGGATATCATCTTACACATTGCTTTCCCCTGTTCACGTCCTCTGTGATATGTACCCTGCCTTTTCCTTCTCAAGCTCTCCGGGCTCAGCCTCATACTTGCCCTCAAGAGTCAAGCAGCATAACACTCATGAGTGAGACAGTGAGACCAACTTTTTTTGCCCAACAGGCCTTGGTGAGCTTCTTGAAGACTCTCCTGTTGCAAAATGCTACAACTGCACAAGAGACTCATCACCTTTTGTTTTTTGTCCATTCTTATCTTGGACCGGCTTTCAGTATGTTCAAAGAATCGCCGTCTATGTATATTCTGTCGACCCTGACAAAATCAAAAGGACCGAAATGTTTCTCTTAAGCTCACAACGTCGAAATCGTAGATATGTCGCACCGCTCACAGTGCCATCATGTTTTCCCTCCGTGCGTCAATGGATCAAAGGGGCCCCCTGGTTTGGGCCGGAATGTCACCCATAAGATGAAATCACATCATCTAAAAGAGTTTGGATTGATCCTATACACTGAACGTCACACCTATACAACATTCTTTTCAATCCAAACTGTGACAAACTATCTTTCCAGGGCTGTACCAAAACGTCGTACGAATGGATCTGACCACCATTCATCAGGCAAATCTTCTTGTATAGATTGCGCCTTTTGACGTCTCAATTTCTGTTGTTTACGTGCAGAAATAAACTCATTGTTGAATTTCAAAATCCATGACTTCCTCTGATGATAAAGCATCATCGTTTTCATTGCTTCAGCTGAATGTTTCGTCAAACTATCAGCTAAATTCCAATCACCAGGAACCCACGCAGCATGACAATTTGAAGCTTCCGTAAGCCCTTGACTTGTTGCTAAAATATCAACAGAGGATCGTGAATTGTCCATGGATAACCCCGGCGTCTCGGTACCGGTCAGAGCGTCATAACATCCCCGTGAGTCCATAATCAGGAATGCCAAACATGATGCAGCTAAAATTTCTGCATTGTCTCTCTTCAGGGTTAAACCATTCATCAATGCCCACATTAATCTACATTTCCATCCTTTATCTTCAGCTTCACAAATGCCTTGTGCCTCTGAACCATTCGACCCAGCAGAAACACGTCTGAGTTTCCAGGATTTCCAATCTAACAAAGAAACTGGAGTCTCATAGCCTTGAAGAATTTCGGGAGTGCTCATGCCAGAAATCAAACCACCAGTAGAATGATTACCAGGTCTATTCTTATGCCCAGCATCGCCCCAGTGTAAAAATACAACATCACGAAAATCCAACTGATCATTTGATTTTCGAAAATAATTGAATGCATGAAAAACAATGTCCTCCTTGCTGGTTTTACGCATGTCCTTGATAATATGATTAGCCTCCTGCAAAGTGGCCAACGTTAGAGTTGCAACTGACGAAGAAGCCAGATTGATTCTTGCGCAAAATTGTGGCGCCGTCTGCAGTGCTCTCCATTGAGCTTTCATCAAAAGTGCTCTCGTCTGAGATACTTCTGCAGAAGACGGAGGATCACTTACTGATCTGGATTTTTCATTTTCTATCACAACAGGTTTCAAACCATTGCAAAACTCTTCTTGGTTGACATGAATGCTATATGTCATAGTCTGAATAATGCGGCAACCACTAAAAGTAAAATCCCCTTTCTGCCAAGGTGACCAGCGATACATGGTTTTGAGCTGCTCACGGACCCATATAGCCAATGCCGATCGTTCATATTGCCAGCAATCAAGAAATCATCTACCTGAGCGCCGACACGACCACAAACTTTCCCTTCAGGATTTTTGAATATCCAAATACACCTGTCAATGGGATTCTGAATTGCACCAATAGCCTCTAACTTCGTTGCTACATCTTTCCAAAATATACGTGGAGCGTTTGTTAGCCCATATATTGCACCCACTATACGAAGCAATTGACCATCTGTCACACCTAATGCTGTTGCAATTTCTGGGACAGCTTTCGTCCACAACCTACGGTTCTCTTCTTGGTTATCGGCCTGTAAAAATGCCGATTTAGCATCTGCTGACTCCAAAACATGTTTGTCAAATGCAACTGCCTGTAACAATGTATGTCGCCCCAAACGTGAAATTGTCGGACTCGAAGTTTGAAGAATTGGTCTTCCAGTAACATGATGTTTGGCTATCAAGTCAGGATGTCTAAAACCAATGATAACAACACGTGCTTTCGCCTTTCGATCACCTTCTTTTGAAACAACATGTGGACCAGTTCCTTTCGGAGGTTCTGCAGGATATACCGGCTTCCACGGTAACACCCACCTCATCGGTAAATGTCGCTCCGGATGAGTGTCAGCGTCTCGTTGTTCCAAATCATCTTTGATCTTCCGCAAAGCGACCGATTCGATCACTTCTGAGACCTCTCTCGCTTTCGCCTCATCAAACAAAAGCTTGTGTTCTTCATTCAGTTGATCATATCTTACTTCAGTGCCTTTACTCTCCAAAACTTTCTTGACATATAAAACATTGTTTGTGCAAAATGCTTCAACATTGTCAATGTCAAACTCAACAAACCATGCTGATCTTGCGTCTTGACCCTTGTCACATTCACCAACCATGCACTCCAACAACTGTGTTTCAAAATAACATTCTTGTTGAATCTGTTGCTTCAATCGTTCATTCTCTTCAATGTACTTGCATTGCTGTTCCACCTGTGCTATGACATCTTCACGCACCTGTGGTTCCAATTGTCCAAGTGCATGCGCCAAGAAAACTTTCTGATCAACATCGAATGATTGCGTTTCAACAGTACTTTCCGTTTCATGAATTGGAATGACTGTCAACCCTTCTTGAACATCTGGTCTGTACTTCTCAGATTCCGGTAGGCTTGTAATTGGTGCCAAACCCTCACGTCTCCTATTGTGATTGATGGAGATTAGTTGATTCCACTGGCGTCTCAAATCTGCCACCGTATCTGTACGTCGTTTCTGTTCATCATGTCCGTCATTCCCCAATCTAGAGTCGTCCTCCAGTTCGCGTTTCTGACCACGCTGAAGTTCTTCTTCCCATTCAGACTGATCAGATATGTCCATAGATGAGTCCAGTTTTCCAGTTCCACTCCACGTTCCAGGGGTAGGAGGATTCTCTTTGGTCACATCTACGTATGTTTGAAGACGTTTCAACAATTCAGTTTTGGGAGTTGGTATGTTCCGTCCACCACGCATCACTTCTGTAATCACTTCGGATTGTGTTGCTAACCGAAGTTGCTCTGGAGCACATCGATACAATGTTGTACCCATTAAAACCCATATAACTGCACTTCTTCTATCAGAATTAACAGGTGGTTCCAACAAGACGACACGCCCCGGCCCTATGAAACGTGGTTCAGGATTGTATTTCTCGTCCCGTTTCCTAGCCTTCAAAGTTGCGTTTCTCCAAACATAAACATGGTCACCCACTTGATATTTGTTCATGGGTTTTGAGGATGAATTCAACAACCTTGTCATTTGAGTTCGAGCACGTTCTTCACGAAAAATCTCACCAGCCCGATCTCGCATTCCCTGTAATTGAACAAAAGTATGGGGACCAAACAACTGATCACGATTCACATGTAGCGGGTCCATCGGATCCTGCCAAGCATCAGGATCCACACCATAGGCCCACTGGATAGGAGAAAAACCCATCTGCTTGTTCTGATGGTTGTTCGCATTCGCCGCCAGAGCTGCCACTGATTCAGGAATTGCATCAGGATGTTCATTCCTGATTCGCCTCATAGTCCGTTTTGCAGTTCCGATCAAAGCTTCTGCCAAGCCATTCTGCCAGTGAGCTTCGCCTGCAGTAACTGTCGAACCAATGCCAACCATCTCCAGAAATTCCGGAAAACGCCCTTTGCAGAGGGAGGATTGAGGATCAAACATCATCCATTGTGGTCGTGGACGATGCATCAACCAGCCATCACAAAACGCAGTAATGATCTTCTCGCCGCTATCCGTTCCAGCTGCTGACATGCTAGTCTTTGCCAAGCAAATAATCGACATGAAATGCATAGTAGCACATGCCATCAGCAGAAAACGAGCTTTGATGCGCTGTGTAGGAAAAGCCAGTTCGAAGACATCCATGACCACAAATTGCCACGGAAGAAACGATTCACCCATGGATCTTTGGATAATGTTTACACCCCCACGTTGTGTTTCAACACATGTAGGACACTTCAGATTCTTGGCCTCTTGAACAACCCAGGATGGTAATTTCCTATCTCTGCACAATCTAGCCAAATTTTGATTACCAGGGTGCCCTGCTGCTCTATGAAGTCTATGTAACATCGCTCTTGCTCTCTCACGAACTTCGGATGTCACTGTTTCTTCTTCTTGCAGTGTTGATGACTCCTGTTCATTGCCCTTTTCGTGTTGAGCTGGAAATGCAAATTGATGACATAGATCTTGACACGCTTGCTGTTCTTCCAACAATTTCTGGTCTGTGGTATGTAAAACAAATGCTTGTTGTACCAACGCTGAACGTCTATCATGATACCATTGTTTCTTCCAAATTTGAACAATGCGATGCACCATCGGTTGTGGATAAAATGCTGTATCATGAACTGCTTTTGTGCCCATGCCCACAATCTGTCGATGCTTATGACCACCATCGCACTTGACTGTTGCAGAGACATAAAAATCATAATCAGTAGTCAGTACATACCAAGGTTTGTTTATTGCCACGCCATCTCAATTGTTAGGTTTCCAGATGCCTCCTTAGTATCCTCTAAGTAATGGCTAAGGATGTTACTGGTGTGAAAAGCAAACTTTTCTTCAGGATTTGTGCATGGCTCTGTTTAAAGGAACATGAAGCAAGAAAAACTAATTGATTGCAACTGCAGATGCTCAAAGGCAGAGTTGCTTTTAAAGAAAAGGAGTCCTGGAGATGGTTTCAAGCAAACAGGAAAAAGAGGGAACAAAAAAGACTGGGTGCAACTTGCCTCTATAGTTGACCAAAGGTGGGCTTGCTGTAACCAAGCAGGTGGTGATAGCTTGTGGCAGTAATGTGTTCAAAAACGGACGTGAATCACAAGGAGTCAAGGAACATGAAGCAAGTGCCTTTACAATTTACAATCGGGAAAATTGGGAAGGTGTTTGCTGCTGCTGCAACGTAACAACTTCGGCCCCATCCCGGTTACTTATAAGAAATTTTTGGCCCGCGCTAGCGCCATCCAACGCTCCCAAGCGACTTGCCTCCTTACCACTGGTGTTTTCAATGTTTTTGTAACTTTTTGTAAGTTTTTGAAAGTTTTGAAAGGATTTTTCAAAGAAAACAGAATTTTTGAAAGATTTTTCCGGATTTTCTGAAATTTTGTGAGTTTTTGAATTGGTTCGGGCCCTTTTTTCAACTTTCGACAGATTTCGCATGAATTTTTCCACATGTTCTCCTAAAGAAAAAGGCGAGAAAAAGCCGAGTAAGGTCCGAGTAAGGTCCGCGTAAGTTCCTTAATAAAAAAAAGAAAGGACAAGCAAAAGCCGAGTAAGGTCCGAGTAAATTGAGGCTGGCCCAAAAGCGAGGAAAACCAAAGTTTTTGCAGGAATTGGACAGAAATTTGTCCAATTTTCGGTAAAGTGTGTCAAAAGTCCGAAAATTCCAGCAAAATTGACCAAAATTCGGAGAACGAGTTCAAAAACTCACAAACTTTCAAAAAAATCGTGAAAAATTTTCCAAAATCGTTCAAAAATTTTGTTTTCTTTGGAAAATCCTTTGAAAACTTTCAAAAACCTACAAAAAGTTACAAAAACATTGAAAACACCAGTGTTAGGCCGGCAAGTCGCTTGGGAGCGTTGGATGGCGCCAGCGCGGGCAAAAAATTTTCTAAGTGCCTGGGATGGGTCCAAAATGGTCACACCGCTCCTTCTTTCACTGGGTGTGCATTTCAAATCCTCACACGACGCTTTGTAATTTGGCATGGTTTGAATCCTAAAGGTGGTTTTGGCAGCTCCATGTTGGCACTTTGCTGATGTAGCGCTGCATCTCCACTTGCCTGTGTCGTGAATGTTGATTCCAGCTGGGTTGTTTGAAAACCCAAAAGACAGCATCACAACATGGAGCCTTTTTCAGGACAGTACCAATCTGGTCCTAACAAAAACAACAATTCCATTCATAGAAGGGGTGTGGGCCCCCAAAAGGGAAAACCTAAGGCGGCAAAGTAGAAATCTAGCAGAAGGAATCTGACAAGAGTATTTGGTTGTTGTGTGGAAATTTACCTGTTTTAGCGAATGCCCAGAATCTGCGACCAGCTTCTCATTCAGAGGCACTTGCGAGAGCTCTGATCCGAGGTGAGATGATTGGTGAATCAAAAGTCGTAGGAGAACCATCACAACAGCAATCATTTGTAGATGCTCGTAGGGTAGTCGAATGTTCGACCCAGGACGGGCGAGCCCGAGGCTGAGCGTGGAGAGCCGTTACCTCAGTCTAGGAGAGAATCTAACTTGGACGATCTTCCACAGTCGTTGAGAGCTCATTTTGAAAGACAGGCAGAGAGAAACAATCAAGAAGGCGCACCAGGTGGATACCTTGGTTTGAAGGATCCAAGGAAGTCCTTTGTGGCCTTCATGGCAACACGTTTCGAGGCAAGTAATCCAAAGGGAGAGATCCTTCCAGAATTAGGACAAGATGAAGAAGGAGTAGGAAAGAAGGTTTTGAAAAGCATCAACTATGATCGAGCCAGTGCCGAGGTGAAAGCCGGACTAGACAAGTCCAGAGAAGCCGAGCGGGGAAAGTATGAAACTTTCAATGCAGCAGTTCCTATCGCAGGTGAGGAAAAGGAAAGGTTAGTTGCTGAGGGTCATACCATCATACCACCGCAATGGGTTGACACTGACAAGAACGAGCACTTCAGAGGACATGGCTAGAGTATCCCGAAGGTGGAGATTTTCTGGTTTGGATCAGTACTGGAACCATGGTTTCGGATGTCCTCACCAAATCTATGAGGCCGGATTTGTTGTTGCGGATCCTACGCCTGAACCGCTACGAGATCACCAAGCAACAGTTCAAGTGACCCATGAATTAACTTGGGCACTTATTTTCTCCGTGAAGCGGAAACACCACCTGTAGAACAGGTTGAGTGTGAATTCACCCATGGTATGGAAAGTGCATGTACAGTTGGTTGTACCAGGTTGGTGTTTCACTATGTTATCCGCGGACATTTCGGCTAACAGGGCCCTTGAGCTATTGCGCTAACCCTAGCCAAAATTGCGTGCTTGCTGCACCAACGCTGCTATTTCAACACAAAACCAAATAAAACAAACGAACCAATACCAAGCAACCCAAAGCAGAGCAAAACAGAACAACACATTACTGTACAAAACAAAACAAGCAAGCAAGTAAACAAACAAACGAGAAACAAAAACGAACAAACGAACGAAGGAACAAACCAATCAACAAACAACAAACGAACCAACGATAGAACAAACCAACAAAGGAACACAGGAAAAAAGGGCCAAAGGAACAAAGGAACATACCAACAAGCAGTCAAACAAGCAAACGAGCAAATGAACAAACAAGCAAACGAACAAACGAAAGCCAGGAATCGAACAAACAAACAAGCAAACTAAAGAACAATCGAATGAACGGAAATAAATGAAGGAATGGAATGGACTGGACTGGACTGGAATGGAATGGAATGGAATGGAATGGAAGGAATGAAAGAATGAAAGAACGAATGAACGAATCAACAAATGAAAGAAAGGATGAACGAATGAATGAACGAATCAACAAATGGAAGAAAGGATGAACGAATGAATGAACGAATCAACAAATGGAAGAAAGGATGAATGAATGAATGAATGAATGAATGAATGAA
>DF244007.1:0-28260 GCA_000507305.1 Breviolum minutum Mf 1.05b.01 | reverse complement strand
AATGAAATGAATGAAATGAAATGAATGAAATGAAATGAATGAAATGAATGAAATGAAATGAATGAAATGAATGAATGAAATGAATGAAATGAATGAATGAAATGAATGAAATGAATGAAATGAATGAAATGAATGAAATGAAATGAAATGAAATGAAATGAAATGAAATGAAATGGAATGAAATGAAATGAAATGAAATGAATGAATGAATGAATGAGTGAATGAATGAATGAATGATTGAATGATTGAATGATTGAATGATTGCATGCATGCATGCATGAGTGCATGAAGGAAGGCATGAACGCATGAGCGGAGGGACTCGTGAACAAACATATGAATGAAGGGATATAGGAACAGAGGAAATAGACATATTTGGACCACAGCTAGGCTGACAGAATTTAGACATACAGGAGATAGACGGATAGTCCAACGGAGCCATAGACGGGCAGACAGCAGGTCGGCAGACAGAAGGAGAGTGCTGTAGATGGATGGATGGATGGGTAGACAGCTAGATGGATAAACAGAGCATACATATACTGTATATAGGTAATAGATTGGATTGGATACAGCTTCCAGAGGATCAAGACGCGAACATATGCACCATGCCAGCCCAGCTGAAGCCTGCAGGGTGAGCTGCGGACTCCGATTCATTCTTGCCGTTCTGTCCGCGCAGGAATCTCCTTCTGTTTTCATCACCGATGCTGAGCCGGTGCCAACGTCAGTTGAGAAAGACTTGTGGGCTTTTTGAAAGCAAAGAAACAATTTCTTCTTGACGAGTGACGCGATCTGGACTCTGGACACTTTGGTGACAAGAATTCCGAAACCCAATTCCTTCCAAACCTTGACTTTTCACATCACCCTGGCTCTAGGGATGCTTTGCAGACATTGGTATGATGACCCAGTTCCTAGGTGGTAGCCAGGCACATGCCGCTGGGTGCTTTTTTGTGGACGGTTGTAGGTACAAACAAGGTGAATGTTCTCGATGTGTTGAATCATGGCATGAGACTTGTGAAGCTATACACCCACCAACTGCCTGTGTTTTGTCACCACGCAACGCCAGTGTCCCCAAAGTTGAGGTCAGCAGGAGCAGCAGTGCCAGTAAACGCAGCAGCGACCACAACTATAATCGCAACAACAACAACAACAACAACAACAACAACAACAAGAAGAAGAAAACGAAGAAGAAGAAGAAAAAAAAAAAAAGAACGAGAACGAAGATGAAAAACAACGAAGATGAAGGGTTTGTGCTGCCGGTGTGCACACTTGCCATTCCATCAGTATTGTTTTCGAATGCAATGGGAGTGAAAAATGGTATGGCAGTGCAGTCCACAACGTTGTGAATATCCTCAAATGACAGCAAACATGTTCGCAGCCAACATGATAAACATGTCACCGTGCTGAAACGCGACAAAGACAAAGAAGAGAGAGTTCTCACAAAAAGTGGTTATATAAGGTCAAGACTGCAAATCTACGCATGAGTCTGGGTGAACTATATTATTGATTATTGGTGTCAAACGATTTCACCCCAAAAAAAAAATTAGTAGAAGAATCCTGCTAATTGGCTTACATGTTCCCGAGTTGTGGTGGTTTTAAGTCGACTCAACTACACAAATGATATAGAGATCTAAGTACACGCATGTATCAAAATGTATTAGATATATACCCTTCAATTTAACACATTTAGACATTTAGACTAGAGGAACATGAATCTTATGCATTTTTGTCGTTCCCCACTGTGCCTCGCTGGCAGAAATTGAACCTTCCACACACATGTTCGCTTGGAACAGTGGTGCACGAACTGCTTCTCGGTGGTCTTAGATTTGATGATGCGTCAATTGATACGGCTTAGCTCACAAAATCCGGCTGAGCTGTTGGGATGATTGAACACTGTGATGAATGGTTTGCTATTCATCATATCAGTGTCTACTGTCTATCAACAGGTGACCGAAGTTTCCAGAACAGGACTCCATGTCTGACACTCCTTTGTTTGGATGCCGAGGCTACATGCTTTGGGTATGGGCCATGAACAAGCACGACCAGATCGTGACGATTATGTGACAGTCCATTGGCAAAATATTAAATCAGGCATGGCAAGCCAATTTGACAAGAAGCTTGGAATGAAATGGAATGAAGGATATTGAAGGCTTGGGCGCTTGTGTTTTTTATTTGGTGCTTGGACTGTCAGAGTCGGGAGAAGATTTTGGACACGTTTTGACCAAAGCGAACTCGGTTTGTGACATTTCTTGGGCGTGACAAGTTGACAAGGTTCAGTGCATGAAGCTTTGCTGTTAAGTTTAAGGTAGATATGAGCAATGCACAAAGTGTGAGAATCGTGTGAATAGGTGCACGGGTTAATCAAGAGTTTGTCCATGATTTGTGATGACCTCTCAGGTATTGCTTTGCGAGTGGAAAAATATCATAGAATCATCCTGGATAGCAGAGAGTAAAAACAGCTCAATATGACATTATGAGACTGCAGTGATGACTTGTGAAAAGCATTGGGAGGGAGTAGCAGGAGTCAAGACTCTCAGAATGCTGCTTGCAAGGAAACCAAATGCAGATACTGCTCGGCCATACGATGTTGGGTCTATCATGCACTATAGCCGCTGGGCTGACTTTCAAAAGCTTGTCTTTTTGGTTTGATCACATTCTGCTTCGTGGGTTGTATCTTGATATGCTTCAAGTCTTGACCATTCCGGCCGTTCAAAACCGGAGAATTTACAGTTGACCGACATATGATCAATGGGCCGTGCAGAAAGGGAGGCATTTTTATAACTTGGCACGCTGAAGTTGAAGTTCTTCACTTGTAGCTGAATGACTTCGGGCTTTTATGGATGGAAGTGATGATACCTATGGATCTGAAAAACAGATTGGAATTTCCTTTGTGGGTTGTGTATGTTGTGTCATGATGTGAGTGGGTCATCAGGGTTCATGGGCTTCAGTCAGCCAGGTGGTCTCTCCTTTAGCAATGGTCGAGGGCCATCCATGACCCCAACAAGAAGAGGCCGGAACCTGTCTCGAAGTCCAGAAGTTGTCATGGATTAGCCAATGGAAAGTTGAGTGACTTAAGCCACATGGGTCGATGTGAATTATGAACTACACAAATCCGAGATTGAGAAGTGAAGGACTTCACGAGGTGTTCCGATTTTCATGCACTTTTTGGCCAGCATGTACTAGGCTGGAATGAATGATTCAGGTTTTTACCGATATCCGATGAGATTTTCAATCTAAGGGACAGATCTGTAGCAATGAATCAAGTTTTTGTGTGTCTATATATGATAGATATATAGTTTAATTTATATATATATATATATATACATATGTACATCATACATCTATTTATATACATATATATATATTATATCATGTCTACGCTAGTCGCAGAATGAGCTCTCAAAGAGGTAAACCTGCAGGGTGGGCCCTTTGTTGCATGGCTTTTGGCCTCGGCGTTTGTCAAAGAAGCACATCTATGTTCCCAAACCAACGACGGATCTCAAATTAAGGTGCTTCATGAGGGGTAATGAGAGTAGTGAGTAGTAATCCTCCTGTTGATGGAAGATATCCTGCCAGTTGATATTGAGATTATCCCATGTTTAATATCCCATGTTTCGTAGGATTTCCATCAACAGTATCATTCCTGTTTGTGACCTAAAATGGCAGATGAGTGTATTATAATTTCAATGCAGAAAAACACAAGCAAAGCTACGAGACGGATCTTCTTTATTCGACTTTTTAGAACATAATTTGGCACAACATTTCATTTCGTTACAGTACTTGTTCTTGTTTGTGGATTTAGTGGACTGTAGAAAATCAAACTACTAGACAAGGAACAAACATGAAAACAATCACAAACCAGAATCACAAGTATGCTGAGTTTCTTCAATGCAAGCCAGTATAAAGCAGTTTTTTTGGGCTAAGTTTTAGGATTTGAAGGTTGAGTGTCTCAGCCACCAGTGAAATCGCCCTATGAGGTCAGTCGGACCTTTATGCATCTGGGCTGATGGCCCTGGGCCAGAGGGAGGTGTGGCTGCTGCGTTTGAAGTGTCCCAGTGCCTTTGGGTTTTAGGATGTTTTATGTGACAGACTTGATTGGAAAAAAGAAAGTCATTCAGAACTCACGACTCTGCAAACTTTTTGATGGGCCGGATTTGGCAGACAATGGCTTGTTGTGACTCCGGTAGGGAATCAGCAGATTGGACTGGGAGCAGCTGGTTCACCTGTACAACTGCCACTTGGCCACAATCCACGGATGACAGGAAAAGAACTTGGAGCCAAATCTTGGCTGGAGAACTCAATTCGAACTAGCATGTCAAGTCTGGTACATCTTTGGACATCTTCATGCGTTTAGGTTTCCTGGCCCACCAGTTGCTCCGGTGGTGTTTTGACTTTTTGATGGGGAACATTTTTTGTCGAAATGGATTCGATTTCCTGCGTGCCATGAGCGCATCGGAGCCGTGGTGCGACATACTTCTTCCCGGGCTTGGGTGTTTTGAAGTCCAATTCATTGCCAGTCTCGTCGCCGAAGAAATTTTGTTGATTTTTTCCACGCCTGCCAGGCCGACAAGACGAGAGAGGCCGCTACTCTGAGTGCAGTCCTGAAGCAGGTGGTCCTGATTTGTTGATTATCCTCTTGGGTGTGTTCCTCGGCTGGAGGGAAGGAAAGTGTGAAACGGCTTATGCAGCGGTGCTGTAGGTTGGAAAGAGGAACCAGACTCAATCCTGGGTTAAATTTGGATTTCAGCTTTTTCTGTACCTACCCCCAGATTGGCCTTCACAAGGTTGATTCTTATATAAATCAAATTATAAATTCAATCCATTGACAGTTTCAGATTCCAAACAGAGGATGTTCAACCTTTAACCCCGGACAGGCCCTTGTCGATCACAGAACCGATAGAAGAGCTAAAGAGATATTCTTAGACCTCATCCTATCTGCAGTTTCACCATCATCCAATCATCCCATGTCACTACTTGTAGCACTTGATGATGTGAGGTTTGTTGTAAAATTCGAAATTGCATACTTTTCGACTTCATTTCTTCATGAATGGAACCTACACGTGCTTGCACGACGTTCGTTTCTGCTTTTTTACTGGACTTTGAGCGCTGGAATAGCTTTGGGGTTTGATCATTGCGGCATATTGCGCCCTTCACATTTCAGACCTTACGGGTGCGCAGGCAAGACGTTTGTGTGATCTCTTTGCAGGTAGCTAATTACCTGGAATTTTGCCAAATTATTCATATGTATTGTGGGAAGATTAGAGAATGCAAACGCATGACACTTTTTGGCGATTTGCTTTTGCGCTAGTGATTAGTGCAGTGTTTGGATTGGTAATACTGTAATAATTCTATTATATAATACATCTTAGTACCATTGCTGATGTTATGATAACGTATTACAATGTGATATGATGAATATCGCGGTATTGCTTATTGCAGTACATTCTTTGAAGAATTCCAAAGGGGTTCTCTGGATTTTGTCTATCCGTGGCTGGCATTGCATCTCATTTTTCAGGTTCGGAGGTGTTGCCGCCTGTGGCTGTATTGGCTTTGCGGCATATTGGTTTAGATGCCGGGGAAGCTCGTCGGAAGATACGACACCTGAGAGATCCCTGCACTGGAGCCATCTAATGGAATTGGCTTTATGTAGACCCAGATGTACTGTAGTATCTCTCCAGTCAGATTTTGAATGCCACAATAAGTTTACTTTACTGCCTCAGGATTATGGATTTGGAAATATATTGTATCTATTATAGGTCCTTCCAAAGATGGGTTTGATGCTGATGCATTGAGCCATGCCCTGATCATTCCCGAGAAAGCTGCTTCAGAAAAGTGGCCAGCATAGGGTATACCGGATATCTTGTGGCAAAAAGTAAGTACTATGCAAAAGCACACTTTAATCCGGTACAAATCGGTCTTCGCGGTTACGTGAGTTCCACTTGAGGCTGGAGGGAAATCTGGTAAATGGAAAGGCCAGAAAAAGTGATGGGCCATTCAGCTTCCCCCACCCGTTACTCTTTTGTAGCTGCGCAGCCTTCTACCGTTTGATGCCCCCAGTCCCCCAGGGAAAAAGCAGCGGAAGATTGCTCGCAGCATGGTAGCACGTGGCATGATGGTCGGGATATCTGCTAGTGGATTTTATCTGGGAAAGTAGATAGGTGTATCTTGAAGATGGTATTTCTTTGGCACAGCAAGAAATGAAGCAAAAAGATGCAGCAAAAATGCGAAAGGTTGGAGCTTCCATGAGGTTTTCTATGGTCTCGGAGCTAAGGTCAAGAGGTGAGACCCTTGATGCCTGCTCGGAGGTGAAGGTGCGGCCAAGTTGCCCCAAAAACTGGGATCCTACACAAAACCTGCACAAGATGAGAAGATTTGATACTAGGTCATGATGATAGTAAGATGTGCATAGGTTCAGGGGTGCAGGAAAGACTCGAAATCTTGTAAACCTTGGCTCGGCATGTGAACACCTGAAAAGTCTTTTTTGAAGGCAAAGTCGGGCGAGATCCCAAATCTCGGGCTGCTGCCCTGTCCAAAGCATTACGACGGTTTCACCTGGCATGTTGGGCAATCCGTCGGGCAAGTCTTTTTGCAAATGGGGTTGTAATCAATAGAAACCTTTCTGTCGCAAAGAGGAGATGTCACTGATGTTGTTTGTCACTGTTGTTTGTAGCAGTTTAGGCGACAGTGTAAAAAGGTATACAGTATACGGAAGATGTGACATGTACATTGTCAAGTGATCCCCTTGACCAGGGCAGCAACGCGGGCAAGCATTTGAAAGAAGTGTCAAAGCACAAGGCTGGATATGGCATGTTGACTATCATGCTTTGATGGTGTTTGCAATTATCCTGCTTTGTCCTGCTTCAAGACTGTTTCTCAGTCACACCTCAAGACCAAATTGAACTACGGGGAGAAACTTAGAGTGTCAGTGTGACAGGCTTCTCTTCGCACTGTCATATGTGTTGTTGCGTCATGCCGAACGACCTTGCTAGACAAGATTACAAACAAAGCAGACTCTTCCTTCCAGTTTTTTTCTTCACCCCTCCTTCCCTTCTGAAACATGAAGAGCTTTATGTCATCTCTAACAGTTTGGACTGAGTGACAATTCAATTTGGTGGAATCATTTGTTCGCTTGATAGCACAGAGTACTGTGATATGGCTTCATAATTTTTGAGATACACATTTGGAATGCACAAATGCGTACAAACGTTTGCAATTGTTTGAAAGTGATCTCCTGATGCAGGAACTTGGCTTTGCACCCCAAGACAATGAGCTTCAGAAGAAAAATGGTCGTTGCACCCCCTTGGCATTTACGATGTAAAAATTGTGCGAAGCTATGCATTTTTGCAGAGTCATCAGACTCGATATTCAATCGATTCGAGGGTCCCTGGTTTTTTCTGACTCTGAGCCTTGTGGAGCCTTTGGCTTGAGTATCGTTTTCGAGAGTACTAAGGTCTTGTCTCAGAATTGCACGACAGTGTCCGCATGCGCTGGCAAATAACAAACTACAAGTCAGATGTATGTTTTTTTTCTACCTATGCAAGCTCAATCAAATTTATATGTATGCAAGAAGAAACAAGACCACCAAAAAGACCAATAGTCATGAATCCTTGCATTTAGGTTTGACAGGGTTTAATACTTTGAAATGACTAGCATACAGCAGCACTATTTCTGACGAGAAAGACGATCAAATGCCATCACTCGGGAGACGTTGAGTCGCTTTGACCATGGCCATGGTGCGGGCATCTCGTTGGGCTCTGCTCAGCATTCTCCTTGCCCTGGCATCGCCTATGGCCTGGCTTGGTCGAAGAGGAGTCGTAGGAGTGATGATATTTCCACTTCCTGTGCCTCGTTTCACCAGAAGTTGCTTGTTTCTACAGCATACAAAGCATACAGAAACGGTACGATGTACACTCTTTGTTGGAGCATGTTTTGGATAATAATAGATGTTAATGAAAATTTCTATCCTGCAGCCGTGACTTTTCAGTGGATCTCATTTACATCGCCGTATCAGTTACAACTGAGAGGCAATGGCCGATGTGCTTCGACTACAACAAGCACCACTGCCGAAAGCGTATAGAGATGCCTTGGTACCTGCTGCCCAAGCCCTGAAAGAAGCTTTGGAAGCTGAGGAAGCAGTTGGTGATTCTTTCATTGGCGAAGAAGCAGAAAAGAATCTCAGTGACTTGCCAGGAATCTCGTGGATCTCCCAAAGTACTTGAAAGGATGGGTTTTGTGGGTTCAGGATTGGCTGTTCTGCTTGTAGGTATCCATGTTCGGAGGAGTGTAGATAGACACAGAAAGAGAGGGTTGCTTTATTGTTGCCAAGGTTTGTTGCAGCATTGAATCGAAACAACAAATTCATACGAATTCCAACTACAGTGTGCTGGTGAAGACCCTTTTATGCAAACTCCAAGCAAATTGCTTTCGACATCTTTCGACTTAAAATGAGACTTCATGCTTTCGGATGTAGGAAGTTGATCAGATGCGAAATAGATACTTGGATTCCATTGTGTTTTACATGTCTCTCTGGGTTGGAAACCGGAACTTGTTTGCCGTTTTGCACGGAGTTCGAAAGAGGGAAGACATCCTGGAGGTTGCTGTGACGACCCTCGCTGCATCATTTGAGGATACTCGAGCTTCTTGAAGATAATTTCACGAAATTCCAAGAGATACAAGCTGCACAAATTAAAGATTGTCCATTGGCTCAAGGCCTCCTTGATTGCCAAAGCCCTTGAGGTGATCTTGAACAAAAAGCTGGTCAATTGATTCAAAAATATGGCGAAGGATACATGGCAGAGAGAGCCCTACCAGATGAGGATCCTTTGAAGACTAACCAGGTGCCTAATTCAGTGGTTGGAGTTCGTCGCTTTTGCTTCGCACATGAGGTCATTGATTGATTTGTTCGGATATCATCAGATTTCCCTTGTGCCATCATTCCATGCTTGGGTGTTTTGGGTCATTTTGGTGTGAAGTTAATAGACCATTCACCAGTAGAGTATGCTCTCAAGGTGTATTTCCTGATGGAGGATGCAGTGAACATATTTGAGGCCAGAAAAGGGGGGATAGATCTTAGCAGCAAAGGTATGTCGCATGGATTTGCATCATTTTACTGATTTGCATGGATTTGCATCATTTCTTGAGGCGTGAGGAGGATTGTTTTGAATCACAAACACAACTGTAGGTTGCTGTGCAGACCGACCAGTTGCCAAAAGCCCGACCAAAGATTATTGCCAAGCTGCAGGAGGCATACATGGAAAGGTTGAGGGCGATTTGGATGGATTCAATGCATGCAAGTCATGATCACCTGACAAGTTTCTATTTTTGGATGTCAAGGTGCTGGATTTGGCGGCGAAAGTTGGCATTCAGGAATCATAAATGGATATCTTTGGAAATCATTAGCGGTAAATATGCAATGTAAATGAATGATGGGTATCAATACTATTCCGCGAAGGCAGGAAACAGAAGTTTTAGAAAATGATCCCAGTGAAAGACGAGCGCAACAACAGCAACAACAGCAACCACAGTAACAACAGCAACCACAGTAACAACAGCAACCACAGTAACAACACCAACAACAGCAACAACGCCAACAGCAGCAACCACAGCAACAAAACCAACAACAGCAACAACAGCAACCACAACAACAACAGCAACCACACCAACAACAGCAACCAAGCCAACAGCAATAAGCACAGATAGTATCAATTTCAGCTTAGACTATATAAGCAAAAGGACAGCCAAACAATTCATCACCTTCACTAGACACGCTTGCAAAGCCGGCGGAGGCCCATTGCCCACAGCACTTGGGAATATCGAAATTTAATTTTTTTGAATGATAGATTTAATATTTATTATAAAAATTAAAAAAAACATCTTATGTTTTTATTTTTTTTGATTTTTTAATATAATTATTTTATTTTTAATTTAAAATATAGACTATAAAATATTTTAATAAAATAATTAAATTTTATTTGATTAGAATATTTTTTTAATATAATATTTTATTAAATATTTTGAATTATTAAATTATATTAAATAAATATTTTTAAATATTAAAAAAATAAATTATAATTATTATGCTTAAATATATAAGGTTTCTCTAAAGGTATTGAATTATTAAAAAATATTTGATTATTTTTTTTTATATTTTAAGTTGAAATTTAAAATTTAATATTTTTTATTTTTTTTGCTTAATTTTAATATAGTATATTTATTATAATAAAATTATATTGAAGGAATTTATTATTTAAAAAAAAAATAATAATATATTTTATTTAATTATATTAAAATAATATAAAAAAATTAAATGGGAACTATAAAATATTAAATATATATTTTTTTAATTATATTATATAATTTTATATAGTAAGTTTTGTTTAGCTTTAGGCTTTTATTTTGTTTAACTCCTCTGAACTTAAAGGTCCGTAGCAGCTTCAACTCCTTCTCGGGGCTATACCTTGAAACAAGCTCACCGATCTTTCGCACAGGTTGGGCTGGGTCGCCTTAACTGCATATTTAGCATTTAGCCAGGTGCCTGTGCCCCCCCCTTGCTGCATTTACTGTTACGTGGAGCACTCGTATGGTGCGGACACATTTTTGCAAACATCCGAACGTTATTTTTCCGGATTCCATCCACCTCCCAAAATGTCAGAATGTGCGGGGCTTTGGAAGAAAGAGTGATTAGTGATCCAGGACAAATGTAAATTTTCCTATAATGAAATTGCTTTTGCCTGGAAAAACCCTATATTTGTTGGGTTCGAAGGGCCATTTGATTGATGTTGTGTAAGTTTTGGGACTATCAATTCCTATGTGACACAGATCAAGGTCGCTTCTAATTTTTCACAATTATTGGTATAAGGGATATTTTTATCTAATGTGTGCAACAACTGGTGTAGGAGGTCGAAGGCTTGAAAAATTTATAACTTATGATCCTGGTGAAATTTGTATGAACGAAACAAAAAAATAAATTGTTGTGTTGTAAGCCAGAATCGGAGCATGATCGGGATGAAATTGCGACGTTGCGCCTGCTTGCAATGCCTTACTGGTCACTTGTTGAAACAACTTTTTCTGTGAAAAATCATTGTGTTTTTTTCCATGATTCCACAAGTCAAAAAGCCTTTGGAAGAGAGGTGCGAAAAAACAAAACAGGGGCTCTCATGAAAATAGATTTCGAGGTTTGTCTTGGTCTGTGAAAAAGAAAAAAGAAAAAAGCTGGGATAAAGAGATCAAAAATTTTCTAGAAAACATTGCTTTACACTGTAAAAAAAATTAAATTGCAGATATTACTCACCAACACATTCTTAGCTCAGAAAGTCAGGCCACAACTGGTTGCCGCCATATATCCTTGAATCTACATATACAAAAAATTGGATAAAAACTAAAAAGCCTCATTGAACTCCAAAATGCTAACAATGGAATAAGCACCAGGTGCTTTGCACTGCGCAATGCGCATTGCAGAAAACTGAGCAAATGGTATACTGTGCCATGTCTGCCACAAACGTTGCCACAGCATCTCCCCACGTCGTGCATCTTCAGAAGATGCACCGACTGTCGGTAAAGTGGGGACTGGAGGCTATGAGTTGTGTGCGGTTTTGTTGTTGAAGCATGTGCCCTGGGGGCCACGGAGCTGTCAGCTAATGATCAGAAAGTGGCACTGCTGTCAGCTAACGATCAGGTGTGGAAGGCGCACATCGCGCAAAAGCGGATCTTTAGTGCCGTCACGCACTGCTGAATGAGGGCCCATGGTTTTTTTAATTTAGTTCTCAACTACAGTTTGTCCAATTTTTGCCTAAAGCACTGTGTTTTTCTAGGTCCAGTTCTTGGGTAGCTTGGATGGCGCTGACAGGTGGATGATGAAGTGATGTCGTGATGTTACGAGACCAGCTGGGAGAGGGAAGGGCGGCTGCCTTCCCTTGCCCCCAAGGGACCTTTCATGTCAAGTGGCCCCATGATGAAATAAAGTGCTCTAGCCTTGGTAATGGCAGTAGCCTGAGCAAAAGCGTCCTCAAGTTGCACCATCTGTTCGTCTTCAAGCAGAGCAAGAAAATACTTTTGCGGCCTCCCGTCAGGAAACCAACTCTGGTTTGGGCAAGAATAAGGGTATGAGCTGTCATGCCCTTCATTGAAATGCTTTAACAGAACTGTCGCCTGTCTGGCCAATACGTTGGAGTACTGTTGAACTATCCATCCGTGCAGTGTTTTTTCGGAGTAGACCCACGCAGCGCAGTGCCGGGGTAGCCTTTTTCTACTTCCAGCATTGTACTTTCTAATATTGAGTAACATTGGACTGGTTATTTGCAGCACTTTTTGGACTATTGGGTCAAACTTCAATCTGGAGATTTTTTATTTTGTATTGAAAGTTTGCAATTTTGGCAAACAAAAAAAAAGGGACTGGAAATTTGCAGCACAAACTCGTCTTGGAGAAGAATTTTGTAGGACTGAGAGGTTCTGAGATACTACAATCTAGCTCTGTCATATTGGTGAAGTGGGGTTGAAGTATGTTTTTATTTGAGTGCAGACATGGAGTTAATTTGAACCTATCCTTATTGGTGGTGTTTTGTACTAGACAGTAAGGCTATTATTTTCATTGTTTTTAGGTAGTGGTGCCGGAGAATTGTAGCACCATATTATTGTTCAATGACAAGATTTTTGAGATTTTCAGTAGGTCATTGTAGGTTACCATGCAAAATGTTACATGAGCACAACCAATATGGAGCTCTGGCTAGGAAAACAAGTCTGTAAAAGAACGCACCAAAAACCAAATCAATCAAATACAAACCCACTCAAGAAATAATTCAGTCAATCAACAGATAAATCAAATTTGGCGTGGCAGGTGCACAAAATTTCCTGAGTGATTTTGTTACCTTAAAAAGGATCAAGTAGTTTGTGATTATATAGTCCCAATTTGAATAAAAATAGCATTGTTGAATGCAGGGTACTACATTAAGAAACGGAATTATATTTAAAAAAGGAAATGGTATTTTGTTTTTTATAGTCAGAAGAGTATTTTGTCGTAAAGATTAGTATGTTCGAATTTTGGGTAATTTGTAGTTTATATTTGTCTGATTTACAATCAGAAGTAGTATGTCATAGGCTTGGGTGGTAAATTTTAATATGAGTTTTGTAAAAGTTTAAATATATTATTTCAAAGCACATATCATCACAGCCATGCAATGGCAAAATCCTCTTCCAATTCCATACAAAAATTTGGACATCGCAATGGATTATTTTACGCACACTTTATACCCACAGGCTTTCTTGGCTACATCCCAAATTGTGGTCTAACAGGAAAAAACCTTGAGAAATTGTAAGTTAATACTTTGGTGGACTTTTTCGGCACCCTAAAAAACTCAGAGCCCCCAATTTCTTTCGTTGTTTGCAATCTTGTTGTGGCATGTGTCAGGCACCTGGCATGAGCTCCAAATTAATGTTTGATTGACTTCTACGCAAACACAAGAACTTATTTAAAGCCACATGAAGTCTATGGAGTAGTGTCTAAAAATTGGGCAGTGCAACAACAACACCATGTATTATGTATGTTCTGCAATCGCTCACCCGCTTTTATTTGCAGCCCTATGAAATTCGTATAAAATTCTTGGTATTAGCTGGTGCAGGTATTTTTTCCCCAACAGTAGCAGATGAATCAGCATTGTATTCAAAATCAAGAATCATGGTAGAAATAATTCTCCCGATGGATCATTGGACCCTCCAATGGAACAGATTGAAGCTGTGTAGCGGTGTTTGGGGGGGTTTCCAAAATAGCCTGATTTGAGGGGTCACTCTTACGATCTCTTAAGGGTCTGAATGTTTCAGAATCGGTACAAACATCAAATAAAAAATCCAAGCATGATAATAACTCCCTATAGATCCAAGTTCCTCCTAAGAAGATTCCTTAGCCCGCCAAAGTGTTAGCCTCAGTGCATTCCAAGCAGCGGACCCTTGGATCCAGTGGGAACTTGGGGTCTCTAGCAGCATCTCTGGCATTCCGAAAAAACCCTTTTTCAAAGAGAGGAGGTTGATGTCGCAAGCGTTCTACTAACCACTGAAACAGCGAAGAACTAAAATCGCTTCTCCTTAGCACGCCACCAGCCGGCTTTTTTATTGTTGATTTGTACTCCTGCTGAATACCTTTAAAATGTATCATTTTGAGCCGGTTAGCATCAGGTCCCTGATTGCACCCTAAATGGTTCTAGACTCTCCATTAGTTGAAACCAAAGTCGATATCTTGGTAAACAGAGCATTGCTTGCATACAGACATCTATATATATATAACGTCAATAAAACTGTTCGATGCGCAAACCAAACGTATAAAAACAAACATGTCACGCACCCGGGCAACATCCGGCATGAGCTCGCGGTTTTCAGCACATCCACATTGATGTTTGATTGACTTCTACGCAAACACAACAACTGATTTAAAGCCACATCAAGCCTATGGAGTAGTTTCTAAAAATTGGGCAGCGCAACAACAACACCGTGTAGTATGTATGTTTTTCAATCACTCAGCTGTTTTTGATTTGCAGCCCTATGAAATTCGTATAAAATTCTTAATATTAGCTGGTGCAAGACGATTTTTTTTTCCCAACAGTATCAGATATATCAGCATTGTATTCAAAATCGAGAATCATAGTAGAAATAAAGCTCCCGAAGGATCAGGGGACCCTCCAATGGAACTGATTGAACCTGTATAGGAGGGGTCACTCTTAAAATCTCTTAAGGGTCTGAATGTTTCAGAATCCGTAAAAATATCAGAATAAACAAATCCAAGCATGATAATAACTCCCTATAGGTCCAAGTACCTCCTAAGAAGATTTTTTAGCCCGCAAAAGTGTAGCCTCAGTGCATTCCAAGCAGCGGATCCTTGGATCCAGTGGGAACTTGGGGTCTCTAGCAGCATCTCTGGCATTCCGAAAAAACCCTTTCTCAAAGAGAGGAGGTTGATGTCGCAAGTGTTCTACTAACCACTGAAACAGCGAAGAACTAAAATCGCTTCTCCTTAGCACGCCACCAGCCCGCTTTTTTATTGTTGATTTGTACTCCTGCTAAATACCTATAAAATGTATCATCTTGAGTCGGTTAGCATCAAGTCCCTGACTGCACCCTAAATGGTTCTAGACTCTACATCCATTACTCAAAATCAGAGTCAATATCACGATAAACAAAACATTGCTTGTATACGGACATCTATATATATAACCTTAATAAAATTGTTCGATGTACAAAGCAAACATATAAAAACAAACATGTTTCCTAAACATAATGGTTTTGAAATGGTGGACGGGTTTCTTCTAAGATATGGCATTGGGTGGTTTTGTTGAGACAAAACATTATTAATAATCCATAAAATGCTAGATCAAAAACAATGGTAGACCTGATTCGCCAGTCTACTACACTCTGGTAAATCAATATGCTGCCTAAAATATATCCAATTTTATTACGAAATATATCCGCTCAATCCGGATCCATTATTATGATGATTTACCAAAAGGTTTTTTTTCTGATGGCAAAATAACATAACCAATCCCTAAAGAAATAACTTCGAAAGCCAAGCTTTTGTGCTCTTCCCCTTTTTGTAGAAACATACTGTTAATCAAATAAGTACCTGGGGTGGTACTAAAATTAAAATTAGAAACTCCTCCAAAAAAAACTAAAATCAAGCATTTTTATTAAAAAACCAAAAAAAATCAAACCAAAAAATCAAAAAAAAAATCAAATTAAAAGCTCCAAAAAAAAATCAAAAAATAATTAAAAAAAACAAAAACAAATCAAAAAAGAATCAAATCCTAGGTTTAGCTAATTCCACCCTAGGTGTTCCGTTGGGTCTGTTTCTGAGTCTGTTTCCAGCTCTTGTTTAGGGAGATCCTCAAAATCCCAAAAATGCAAAAAATCTCGAAAAAAATCAAAAAATAATCAAATCCTGGGTTTTGGGCTGGTTCCAACAGAGTTGATTATTTTTTGTTTTTTTTAATTATTTTTTGATTTTCTTTCGAGGTTTTTTGCATTTTTGGGACTTTGAGGATTTCTCCAAACAAGACCTGGAAATAGACCCAGAAACAGACCCAGCGGAACACCCAGCAGGGAATCAGCCAAACCCAGGATTTGATTATTTTTGATTATTTTTTGTTTTTGTTTTAATTATTTTTTGTTTTTTTTAAGCTTTCAATTTGATTCTGTTTTTTTTTGATTTTTTGGTTTGATTTTTTTTTGATTTTTGATTTTTCTTCCAACATAGGGAGATATGGGATAATTACCGTTCATAATGCTAAAACCATGTAAAGAATGGGATATCGACCATATCAACTGGTGCAGGATTTCAGCCATCAACAGTATCATTGACATGTTCTGACGTAATTCTACTTGGATGTCCCGTTGGAAGTTAGGATCAATGTTTAGGATCAATGGGTTGGATCACTAGAGACTTCTCACTAGTCATTCGTCAAAATGGGAATCTTCCCAAAATAAGAGTGAAGATGAAAGACAGTCCCTTTAACCTATTCTCCATGACTATGCATTTTTTGCTTTGGTTTTTGCCTCACCTAAAAATTCTCTAGACTTAACTTAGTTCATTGTTTCACTATACAGGCCGATCTTGAAATTGTTTCTCTGAGCAACTCACGGGGTCATTAAAGAGCAACCCATGGGACGGGAGCAAAACCTTGGTATTCCATGGAAGCCTTGTTGGAACCTATCCAATTTTATGGAGATTTAGTCATCTAGAACCTTAGTCATCTAGTTGCAGGATCCGAGATCCTTAGTCATGGAGATTTATATCGTTGCAGGATCCGAGAACCTTAGTCATCTAGTAGGGTAGTAGTTAACTACTCCTCTAGTTGGTGGTTTCAACCCCTTAGAAAAATATTAGTCAAATGGGATCATTTCCCCAGGTAGGGGTGAACATAAACAATATTTGAAACCACCACCTAGTCCTGTTTTTTATTATTCCATTTATTTTCGGCCAACAGTTATCAGGGTGGAAATAACAACCACTTGTATCTGGCACTTGGATGTCACGGCCTGGGTTTGTTAGGATTTCTTTGGTGATCGGATCAGTGGGTTATACCCCCAATATACACCATGTAAAATTTATATCCCATTCATCCGATCACCATTGATCCATCCACTTCCTGGCATATCCAAGTAGTGCTTGGGATTCTGGCATAATTTTTTGGCGAAATATGATCCATAATCAGGTCCATCATCCAAATCTAATTAGGGATGCATAGTGCATATATTATCCAGATATAATCGATCCCCTACTCGGATCGATGTCTATGGTACTTAGTAACTGGATTATGACCCCCTATAAGTAGGTTGTTTACGTCCCTCAACCAACTTAGTGACGATTGTTACTAACTTGGAGCCGGACATCCCAGTAATCTAAGATGTGCTTTTTGAAAGCTGGGGAAATTGCTCCAAAGTGCTCCCTATTACACCCCTGAAAACTAACATGGATACCCGAAATGATGGTTGGGAAAGGTAACTCCCTTTAAACATTGCCATTTTGCGTATCTATGTTAGATTTCTAAGGTGTATGGTTTTGGGATTTTAGATACACACAGCTCCAAATCGCTCCATTTGAAGCACCAGCTAGAAGTACTGCTTGGTCGCTTTTAAAAATGCCCAGCTTAAACAAGTAACCTCTCCTGGTCCCCTAGTCTGGCATTTTGGCAGACCGAATCTAAAATTAATGGCTGGAACCTAAAAATCTCAGAAAAAATTGAAAAGGAACAGCATCTTCAAAACCTCCATCTTGAAGTTCTATGTTAAATTTCCAGGCTTCATGAATGTCATGACTTCATCCGGATGCGTTTCTGCTCCCGCATTCAAAAAAATCCAGACGCAAAAACGCGTCTGAAGGCATTCGTCGGTCATGATTCTAAGCTGATCAGCGGCCACAGCCCTCATTTTGTTGCTACCACTAGTCTTAGTGTCATACTCGGATGTCCCGTTGGAAGTTAGGATCAAAGGTGATCGGATCAGTGGGATTTTTCACCCCAATATACCTCATTTGCAAGTCGGTGAAATAACCCATTGATCCTATCACCATTGATGTTTACATAAGTTTACTTCCTGGCCGGGACATCCGTTGGTACCCGACCCTCACACTGGGCATATCAGGGTATCAGGGCATAGGTCCTTCAAGGTGAGGGATTTCCAAAGAATTGTCCAACCTTAGCTTAAGCAAATAGATACCTGGAAATTTAACATACTAGGATGTCCGTGGAAGTTAGTAGCTAGTTTGCAAGTTGGTTTAGTTCACCTACTTAAGGGGCGTAAACAACCTACTTATATACGGGTTATAATCCACTTATTAAGTACCGGCAGGACATCCCAGTAGCCCCTGAAAAATAGGCCAAATCCCAAAGGGAAAGGCTTGTCTTCCAACCATCATGGCTTTCAGGGGCGAGCTGTTAAATTTCGGTGGTGTAGATACCTGGAACCTGTGAATGTTGGTGGTTTTTTAGCCTCCAAAACAAGGTCCAAAATCCGATCAAAACAGGGGTCATTTGATTTCCAGGTATATATTATATGTAACTGGGATGATTTTCGATTCAACTGATTTGTACGTCTAACTACTCTAGTCTCCCCTCTGTAGAAAGTGACATCCGCCAAAATTTCTACCTATACATCTATCTAAGAATTTTCCAACATAGCCCCTGGA
Organism: Breviolum minutum Mf 1.05b.01; assembly: GCA_000507305.1. Classification (NCBI taxonomy): domain Eukaryota; class Dinophyceae; order Suessiales; family Symbiodiniaceae; genus Breviolum; species Breviolum minutum. The sequence goes on along the minus strand of DF244007.1, from coordinate 9,605 downwards.
ACGTAACCCAAACCCCCAACCAACAGTATATGTTTGGGAATATGTTTATCAGTCTATTTGTCGAAAAAGATACTGCACTATCAGCCACGTCTTCTCAGGATGGCAATGGAACCTAAATACTTTGCTGAGGAGGTGATTGGACACCTTAATTAGGGAGGACAAGAATATATAATATCGTCAAATATTTAGGCAACAACTACCACAGGGGTCCAATGGCGGACGCGCCCAGAAAGTTTTACATTTAAGAATACTGTTGATGGTTCAGAAATCCAGCTAACCAGTTGAGGTTGGTAGTTTATCCCATTATTTACAAGGTTTTATACATCCAAACGCTGGTTGTTCGGATTTCTGAACCAGCAGCGGTATGACTGGGTTCCTCGGGAAATTTCCCTCCTCATCATGAAAAAATTACATGTGAACGGAGGCTTGGCTACTTTTTGTTTCCGACCGATGCGGCTTTGTACAGTGTCAGCCCGGTGTCAGCAGGCACAAGTGATGATGGCTTCACAGGAGACCTTCCCACGTGTTAACGTCGGAAGCATCTACTGGGGTGTCCATGGAAGTTAGTAACTATAGTTAGTAAGTTGGTTTAGTTCACCTACTTATGGGAAGTAAACAACCTACTTATATACGGGTTATAATCCACTTAGTAAGTACAGGCAGGACATCCAAGTATGGACCAACCATCTATGTTATTCGAATCGTTGACTTCCATGGGTAGTGAACCAAGCCTTAAAGGCGTGAAAGATTTCGTTCAACTAAAGCACCTTGTAGGATTTCAGCGGCTTAAATCCATTATCTGTTACTTGGATGGACATAAAATTCTCAGTTTTCAAAAAATACCTGTTTCCTTAGATGTACTTAAACATGCTGGTTGGAAGAAAGTACTGATATAATAGTAGAAAACATTCCACAAATTATGATTTCATGGTGATGAACTACCTGATAGGAAGAGAACCGTATTTTTCTTTGTAAGTAGGTGCCCAAGTATTGTGGGGATACCAGGCAACCAATCACTTTCACTAAATCAGCATTCAAAAAGAACATGTGGGTACCTTTCAAAGAGTAGCTGGCAGTTTCTTTCCTAAATCTTCGCCCATGAGACCTATATAATCCATATATAGTAGGGATATGGTGGTACAAATTTAGGGTACGACTTTGCTGTGCCGCTGCAACTTGTTGATTGAAAAAGGGAAATCATGTCATTCCAAGCCATCATTCTAAGTAGCAAAAAAAAACGCGTTTTCTTTTTCCCGGTTTAAAAGACTGTTTTTGGGGTGTCTCTCTACCGTAGCTGAACCATAACTTTATAGCTTTGGACCTCAAAAACCATTAAACATGATGGTTTTAAGGCCTGAAGATATGGTAGTTATAGTATAGTTATATAACCCATGCTATCCAACCCAAGCCAGCCACAACGGAAAAAAAACTCTTCCTCCATCATTCGGAAGTCAACAATTGCTGTTTGCTTGCTCGTGACATCTAGTCATAGAGGTGGTTTCAATGTTTGGATGGTATGTTTTTTTGGGGAAAGTCATGTCAAACCTCAGCTTCGCTGGCCCTGGATGTCTAGGGTTTCACGCTTATGTAATATTATTTTCCACTTGCATGATTTTGGCTGGGAATGTCTGCTTGTTCCAGATTTCCTGAAGTTGCGGCATGTTTTCAAAAAGTGGCTGCACCATGCGAACCCTAACTTTCCTTGATTTGTATGGGTTATTTTTACAAAACATGCTAAGGCCTTAAACCCATCAATTTTCCCATGCCCTGGGGTCCAAAGGTAGAGTCTTTGCTTGTCTTTGGCATGGCTTTTGAAAGGAAACTCATTGAATCTTCCGCCCGCAACGGAAGCTGGTATGCAAGGTTTTTATGAAAAATCCAAGCAATGCAGCATTTCTTCCATCAACATTGTGAAAGGAAAGGGAAAACTAATGCTTCACAGGCTGGCCCAGTGGTCTTGTAGGCAAAATACCCACCCTGTAATTCCAATGAAGATTCAATTGGCTTTCAAATAGCTCCCCTAATCGAGTAGGGAAATAGATCATCCCCAAACTGCACTCTATTGTGACAGTAAAGCCTTATTTCCAGGTTCCTTCAGAGTGTGTCAATCGAAATCACAAATCACAAATCAAGGTGTTCATCAGGATTGATCATAAACTGAACTCTTAAAGATGGCAAATCACACTAACTTAAGCTTTCCACCATTGAAAGACTTGAGGAGAGAAACGCACTCACTTTTGTGCATGTCCAAGAGACTTTGATCCACTTCGGAACAGTCTATGCCGCCATTGTCATTGCAATGGTTTGCCTCAGCTTCGTCTGCAACGCCATCATCTTTGCAGCTTGTTGGTTTTAATCCACAGATCTAGCACTAGAAGATCTCAATCAAAAAATTAAATCAAGCAGCATCAAGAAATTGGGGATCAAAAGGGCTCATACACACAGGGAATGTCCGGATTTTCATCATCCCAAATGGTAAGTCCCCCCCTTTGATGGGTACACTTCAGCTCTAAAAAAAATAAACTGAGTGGGAAAATTCATGAAGATTGCCCAGCAGTGAAGTTTTTGACTCAAAAGGATCGGAAGTATAAAATGTCTTCTTGTCAACGAATCACTCCTTGCCAGGGTACAGCTTCCATCCCGGGACCAAATCGCCTTACCTCGGTCGGAGGCATCCAGTTTAAGTCACTTAAAATCTCTGTGATTTCATGACGAACCAACTCCTTTCCCTGCAGAAAATGAGGTTCCCAGGAAGGCTGCTTTCAGCACCTCTTCTTGAGTATTTAGATGTATTTAGTGACCAGTTTGGTGGCGAAGCCAGGATAGGCAAAATCACGCAATGGCATGATAAATCTTGGGGATGATGGAAGAACTAAATTGGAACGGAGGTGAAAGAAACAAGATCAGAAGATCTTGAACAATCAAGTCATAATGAAATCCCAAAATGAAAGAGCTATGTATAGAAATGAAAGATTTCAAAACTTGGGGGATACGAAGCTTCGGGATACAAGAGAAAATGAAAGAATCAATATGGTCCTGCAAACTTTGGGATGATATTTTGATTCAATGTCAAAAATCAAATGTTCATGACTTTGGATTCAACCTACGGGATTCAGATGCCACCACTCACTGCTGTCAATGTGCTGTTCATGAAGAGACAGCATCTGGCTACGCGAGCTTTGCGCGTCTTGCCTCGGGCAGAAGCACCGCATCATGTGAACGAAAAACATCAAAGTAGGACGAAGCTTTTGGATATTTGGTCGTCATTTATATCACGATACAAAAAAGCATGTAAGTTTTATGCCTATGTTTGAGCAATAGCCATTCTAGACTCCTTTTCTCGAACTTCGATGTTGAGCATGCACATGCCAAACCTCTCGTGAAGCAAGCTATGAACAAACCAGTTTCCCATGTCTGTACCCTTCTGGGGAAGCCTTGACTTGGTGTGACACCAAGCACACAACAAAACGAACGACAAAGCAAACCCAAATACACGATCCAGTCATATGTGAGGTTATCAACATCAAAATATCCTGTCAACTTACACAACAGTCTGGAATAAAGGTTCAACATAGTTCAACAATAGAAAGAGATCATGATCTAATCGAATGGCCTGTTTGGAACAAATGAAAGATTTGGTTTCATGGACACGATCCGGCGGCCAAAGCCCACTTCGAAGTCGGGGCAGTAGGTATGCAATTTAATGGGTGTGTCTGAACAACACCAACCTCAGAAAATCGACATGGAAATCATTTTGGGGTACAACTTCAGTCGACCCATTGGAGAAAAGGATGTAAATATGGGTGTGTCTGGAAAGCACGAACCCCAGAAAATCGCCGTGGATAATAGGTTTTTGGGGTAGGATGTGAGTCGGCCCATCCGCACATTTTGTAGATTGATCTACCTCCACCAGATGGACCAGGTTCGATCAACTCCATTTGTTGTGTTTTTTGTGGGAAATACTCATCAACCCACTAGAACAGGGTTAGTAGACCTTTTAATTTTTGGATTCTCATTTCAAGGTGGCATGACCGTACCAATATGAAGAGGCCGTCGACCCTTGGTACCTGCTCCGCCAAATCTTGCATGAGGTGGTATCCCTCCTGGCTTTGTTGCGTCAGGTATAAGGCATTGTCAATTTCAGGGGTATGTCTGGGTACAGCAATACCTTTGAGAATGGAGGGTACAACTGCCCAGTGAATCTGTTGCGTGTGAAAAAAACTACCTTTGTCCGAGATGGTAAGTCTTCAAATCTGCATGGGCGTGAGCATCTAAAGTTTAATACCTCATCTGGAAAAACGCGGGTCTGAGTCTGAGGTTCAAACAGTAAATTCGGATGAACTCGTGATCATCGGTCGCACCGGTGCTCCAGCAGCCAAAGCAGCAACACCACTTCTGACCAACGGGCCAACGGCAAGGCAAAAACTGTCACTTCACAACAATCACCAACGCAGAAAAGGGAATCAAACACTGTCAAACATTTGATGGAATCAGGTTCTTGAATTTACGATGAAAATTGGGCCGGCTGACTTGCTATCAGCCATGAGTCCAGGTCTAAACATCCCAAAAAATGCAAGCCGGCAAATAACAGAAAAACAGAAAAACCCTTGAATTCTGATTTCTTTTCTGTTGGGGCTCAAAATCACGTTTTACGTGGAAAATCACTATGTTCACCACTTTTCTAGATGCTCACTCAGTTTGCTCCAACTTTTTATATGGACATGAGCGCATGCCTCCACATTCCAAAAACAACCCCATGACCCATTTGAGAACTATCTGTTTATGTGTGTGTTCATACCTTGATCTTCATGAAGGGATGTGCTGGGATAAGCATCTCAAAATTTACAGGAACGAGTGTGTTGTTGAAACAACATGATCAATTTTTTTTGCTTCACTCAGTGCAAAGCCTCTAAATGGGGCAACACCCAGTTATTCTTCTATTCAGGGGACTTGAATCCAAAAATATGGTGATGTTATCTATGTTTTTGGCGATGCTGATTTGGGACCCTGCAAAGTGACCAATTTGGTGGCTGGCTCACTTTTGTGGTTTTCCTGCCACATGTGGCAGATCAGGGGGCTACCAAAAAAGCCTAACCCCAAAAAAGGTTGATTAATAGGAAACTATATCCAGGGGAAGTGCATCATCTAAGCTTTTGGCCTGGGGAAGGACCCTTGGATAGAACTACAAAGGAATTATAGGAATGACTTTTCTCAGCACTCCTCTTCGAAAAACATGTTTTTTCCAAATGCCTGGAAAATATGGCGTACTGTGGCTGGTTTTTAGGGGTAAAGTTGATGGCGAACTTATACTTAAAGAAAGGACTGGTATGGCTCCATTCCACCAATGGAAGCTATCAATGCAGCTGTGACATGCCAAACAATTTGCTCTTGGTCAAGTAAAATAAAATGTTCAGATTGATACCCCAATCAAGAAAAGTCCAACAAAATATATCAATGTGGTTTGACCTTCGCTCATACGTATAACTCTGGGGTAGCTCCGGTCTTCCCAGAATCAACATTGGAAGTTCGTACTAAAATTCATTTTTTTCCTGAAGATATGATGTATGATCCGCCAATTACAAGCATCATCATTGTTTTTGAAATAAACAAAACCAGATTGGCCCTTTTAAAAAGCTAGCAATCAGGCCCTCTATTTGAATATAGGATCCTTAAACTTACTTGCTGGCCCTTGAGGCTGGACATGTGGAAACCACACAGGGTTCTGCTGTCCTAGAACCATTAGTTGTTCAACCAACCCGATTTGGATTAAGCATTGTCCGAAAATCCTTTTTCCGCTAATTTTGCAATATGCGGGCTCTTAACATAACGTAAAGATAGGAAATCTGGGCCATATTCCACTTTTCCCATAGCTAAATTCATAGTACCAACTTATGATGCCCAAAACAACTTTGGTCCACTGGGCCTCGCAGAACTCATTGAAGAGGGTCCACCCAGCATTGACCACCTGCAGTGCACAATTTCAAAAATGAAAATCCCTGCTTTGTCCTCAGGACATGCACACCTCAAACGGACTCATCTCCAATTCAAGCTGAATCTTGGTGCCCGGCGTCTTGCTGTCTCTTCTCCCTCCTGGCGTTCGTCGCTCGAACCTGGCCCGCGTTGACGTTTCCACAACAAAGATCAGTAGAAAATGAAAGATACGTGAACGATCCAGAAGAAGTTGCACGGGTGCAGAAAAGGTTTCTTTGGCCTCCGCAAGCTCTGCATTGAGAGAAGCGATTTGTGCTTCGAGCACTTTGATCGCTTCGAGGTCATCCATGTCATCCATTTCTTCCAACAGGATTTGAGCCAAACACTTGCAACTCCCAACTCGAAAAAAATCAGGACCTTGTGACACCGAAACAAAAGTGTTGTAACTCCATGTGCAACTGGTTGGGGCCGACCTTGTATGGTTGATCTTTATGGCAAATGCCTTCATTCAACTTCTTCCAGGAGGCCCGGATCTTTGTCAACATACCCCATACCTCAAAACCACCGCCCAATATTTTATGAGGTATGTTGGGGTTCTCTTAGAATCTTGTTATTTTTCACAAGTTTGAAACCAAAGATAAATACCAAAATCCTGGAAGGCGTGCGTGGTCTTTGAAGTCTAAAAGGTTGCTTGATGACACCCCAACTCCCATCCCTTTGTCACCCCTTGGAAGGTCCAGGTATAATGGATCGCTACTAAAAATTCCATCATGTCCCACAAAATTTTGCAGGGTCAAGTTGGAACAGAACAACTTACTGTAATATAAGTAATATGTGTTCTTCTACCCGCCAGATCCCTCAAAGCCAAGCGCAGAAAGCTTGTAGTTGCAAGAGGAAAGACGATATCAGTCCTTTCTCCCGTTTCCACTATTGCTTTTCGAAACTTTCTGTTGGGGATTCAAAGTAGCTGCACCCGCCAAATTTTTCGCACTTCATTCAGCAGCAGCAGAGCCATCCGAAGAACGACTTCGCCTACCAGGTCACATAGCAAAGGCATGGTGTGAAATCTGCACACTTGCCCGAGTTGTATCTTGTTGTTGAATTCCCAATATCTAAAATTTCCGGAAAATGATATCAAAGGAGTTTCGAAAAAAAATCCTACGGCGCTAAGGATGAAGGGTAACCTTCTAAGGCATGTAGGTATGTAAATATTATCATATTATTAGTATTGCAGATACTGGAGGTATTTACCACAAGCATGTGTGGATGGTTTATAGCAAAATTGTCGTAATTTCAGAAACTGTACCTTTCCAAATTGTGCGTAACATGCATACACTGTCTTGCAAGTGTTGGTCCGTTGGAGCACGGATATTTGATGTGTGGATGAAAAAAGCACATAGACCTGGAGCCCAAATCCCCGAGAAATTGTGGTAAGCTTGAAATGAATTGCGTGTTTTTCACCAGTTTTATTCGCGCCAATTGGATTTCACAACATCCTGTTATACGTGAAATGCTTTGCATTTTTTTTTCGGCAGAAAACTTTTTACGCCCAAAAACTTTTCCACGGAAAATATTGACAGCAAGGAGGGTTTTACAGCGGGACATTTTTTCACCAGCAGTCTGTGGCACAAAACAAAAAACCAAAGACGTCTGGTTACATTGCGTTACAAAACATTGATCAGATCCCAAATTCGATAAAAAAAATGGTTCGCTGCTCTGGACTCTACCTACAGCTATTGCATGTTGGTCTTTCATTTTTTGCAAATGGCTGTGTGGGTAAACCCTGTGGGTTTTGGGGATATCCGTTGTTTAGTTGGTTTGAAGGTTGAAATGTGTTTGTGTCGAAGAGTTTCTTGAAAAAACTTTTTGTGGAGACCGCTTCTGTAGTAAAAGATTCTTGCGCAAAAAAATGGGTACAAGACATTGTCTGTGGAGAAGGTTCCTCTGGGTAAGTACTGGGTCTTTTAAAAAATATATTGTTGGAAAATCAGTGCAAATCGGATCTGGGATGGACAGGGGCTTTCGACGCATCCACTCTAATTGTCTCAGAAGAACGGTATATGCTCTGCTTTTATGTGCCTTCTGCTTCTGAAGATTCTCCTTCTGCACCTCCTCCTCAATCTTCTTTTTTGCCTCCTCCAGCAGTCGACCTCACATTGCAAGCAATACACCAACAAAAGGAAACTCCAAACAAAAACTCGCGCGCAACAGCCTGAAAACACAGAAACACAAGAACCAGAATCCAGAAGTCATACCAAGCAGTTCAATCAGTACATTGGTTTTTGATGATCAAGAACTCTACCAGATGCACAGTCTCTTTATTGGAGGCCTTTGAATCATTGCAACTATCACAGGAACCGGGAACCTCTGTTTGTTGACACCTGTAAGTCTTTCACAATTCGCTCTTGTATATAGCTGGAACTTACCGGTCCTCTATTCTGATATCTTTGAGACTACCAATGCACAAAAAGGTAAGAGGATGAAAAAACATGGGCAAACTGATCCTTCCCTGCCCAACAAGCTTTCTGTGCAATTCAATTAAAAACTGCAACAACCCTTGCAACAGCTTTGGTTCACTGAAAGAAACTGTCGTGGAATAGTCGGATAGTCGTTTTTCTCGTCAAGAGTTTTAAACCCACGTTGGCAGAAACTTTTTCGGCTTGAAACTGTATCCCTTTGACCAATGCAATACATTTCAAATTCATGAAGACGGCCTCCCTGATCAGAATGTAGCAGCCCTCCTGCAAGTCTCCTTTTTTGTAATGTACAATGCGTTCTGAAGGGTCTTGCACAAATAGCTCTGATTTGGGTAGAGTCGCCACTTCAAAAAGTCTGCCAGTCTAGCAACACGGACTGAACACAAACACCATGTTGCAAGTAAACCGCTCGACTAAACGAATGGCCAAAATTACAACAAAATCAGTTCAGACATGACAAACTCCAAAATTAAAGAAAGGGCAGCTAAGGAAAATAACATACGTAAAACGCTGACATTACCTTTATGGCGAGTTTGTGGACACCTCGGTCGTGAGGTCGCTCTGACTTCCTTCAAACACGCATCTTTCGCAGCGTGTTGTGCAGCTCACAATTCTTTGGTTTTTGAAAACATGCTCCCAAGCAGTTAATCTTGAAAGAATTTGTGTTTTTCACCAGTTTTATTCGCGCCAATTGGATTTCACAACATCCTTTTATACGTGAAATGCTTTGCATTTTTTTTTCGGCAGAAAACTTTTTACGCCCAAAAACTTTTCCACGGAAAATATTGACAGCAAGGAGGGTTTTACAGCGGGACATTTTTTCACCAGCAGTCTGTGGCACAAAACAAAAAACCAAAGACGTCTGGTTACACTGCGTTACAAAACACTTGAGAAGGAGGGGACGAAAGCGAGGATCGAGATACGACCACAGCAGCAGTAGAACCATGTCACACCTCTACATTGTCCTGTCGTCCTGTTTCTCTTGAGTGACACGATTTGCTTCTAAACCATCCTGTGACCACAGTGATACAACTACGTTCCACTTCTATGTGGTCCTATCGTCCTCCCTCTCTGCAACAAAAAACAACAACAACAGCAACAACACCAGCACCAGCACCGGCACCACCACCACCACCATCAACAACACCACCACCACCACAACAACAACAACAACCACAACAACAACAAGGAACAAAC
>DF244006.1:0-31777 GCA_000507305.1 Breviolum minutum Mf 1.05b.01 | reverse complement strand
TAGTGCGATGAGCCTCCAAATTGGTGGTGGGTGAAAGTCGATGGAGAATGCCACGTTGAGTAGGTTGAGATTGTTGTGGGTCTGAAGGTTTAGGTTGTGGTGCAAGAGAAAGTTGCTGTTGTCCAGAAAGAGGTTGATCTGAAATGGTGTAAGTAGTTTTAGTGTGCTTGGAATTGAGGTAGTTGTCAATGGCAGTGGCAAGGTGTTTGCACATCACAGGTTGGTATGTTGCTGAGGCTTTGGCTCGGTTTCCAATTCCAGGTGAACTGCCTTCTATGGGTAGGTGTCGATGTCCTCCAGGACATGTCCATGTGAGATCATCAGCCAGTGTAGGGCTCGTCAGGCACAAAGAGGTCGGCTTGCGGATAGGTGTCAAGACTCCGTGCTCATCTGGAAGCACAGCTCCATAGGCACATTGATCCACTCGAGCGAGATGCCCTTGGTCAGTCATTCTCATGAAGGTGGAGGTCTTCCAAGACAAAGCACGGTGAGGCTGTTCAACTCCAGCATCACGGCCTTCTTGTTGTTGCTCACAAAATACTCGGCTGGTGAACTTCAGGTGGACATGCTCTTGGTAGTCTCGATCACATTGAAGGGCGTGAAGTTGATCTTCTGACCTTGGAGTCAAGTTCTGCAAAGGACTCCAAATGGTGCAAGGTGGTGCAAGCCACACAAAGTCAGGACATACTTTACGAAGAAGTCTGAAGAACTCACGTCGATGATGGGCCTTCTCAAAGTTCCATCCAGAGTTCAGGTCAAAGGTGGTCACCTCATAGCCAAGGTCAGACATAGCCTTACTCAGGTTGCTCTGTCCTGAGTAGACTTCCCAGAATTGCCGCACACCTTTTTCATAGAAATGCAGGATGCGATCAACAACCCGTTTTCGAGAGATCTTCTGGATGTGCTGGTGCATAGCCATTGTCTTCAACAGCTTGTTGGTGATCGGTCGGAACACAGCTGTTGGATCTTTATCATGATCAAGGTTTGCTTGAGGTGGTGTGGTCGATTGAAGGTCAGGTTCAGGTGTAGTTTCAGTGGTTGTGAAGGTGAACTCTGGTGCTGGGAGTTGGGTGACATTGAGGTACTCTTCAAAGGTTGATGGTGTCAATGGAGGAGTTATAGGTGAAGTTGTCTATGGTGTCGTCAGTCATCAAGTCAAAGTTCCAGTCCTGACACCAATCATCACTGCTACTGTGGAGGTCAATGAGGTATTCTTCTCGAGGTCCTTTAAGAGTGGTAGTCCAGGATCCGCCATCGATGGAGATCTGGTCAGCAGCATAGTCGATCTGAATCTTGAAATGCTTCAACACAGGTCTTCCCAGAAGAAAAGGGGTATCACCTGGGATCACGAACACCTGAAGTCGGCCAAAGGATCCACCGATGTTTACAGGAAGGTGAATCGACCATTCAGCACGGCTGCTGGCATCACCACCACAGGGCTGAAGCTCAAGTGACGAAGGTCTCGGCCAAGTCCATGTAGAATCTTCAGGTTCTTCATCAAGGTGTTGTGGCCAACCAGAACACTGCTAGCTCCATTATCCAGGGTTCCCAACATAGTTCGGTGATGGCCAGCATCCACATAGGAATGGACCATGTAGGCAAAGGATTCGGTGGTCTTCGCCTTCTTCACAGGTGATTGAGATCCTCCAGGTGTTGTAGACTTCGAGGAAGGATTTGGACAGGCATCACTGTAGTGGCCAGACTGACCACATCGAAGGCAAACTGCTGCTGCTGAAGAAGCTCGTTGAGGTGCTGATCCTTTCTGATAGAAAGGTCTTGATCCACCTTTTCCTTTAAACTTGCCACCCTTGCCTTTTCCTTTGGTGGGTTTTCCTTTGGATGGGGCAAAGGAGGAAGGAGGACTTGATGAGGTAGTCGACGTTGTAGGTGGAACAGCCATCACCGGCCAAAAGCCGCGAGCTGCCTTAAGATCAGCAAAGCGACGTCTCGCATCCAAGTACGTCGCAAACACTTCTTCATACTCTTCATCCTGAGCACCGTCATCCTGCTGCTCATAGAAAGCTTGATCTTCCCAGGGTTGCTCTTCTTGCCAGTAAAGGTCATCAGCTTCCCAAGGCACTCCAGGGTCCTCAGCGTAGTCATACTCATAGGTGTCATTCTCGTCAGCCGCGTAGGTCTCTTCAAGGTCGCACTCATACTCATCCTCAGCTGCTGCTTCATCATAGGCACTGTACACAGAATGACCCCTGTAACTGCTCCATCGTGGAGCTCCGGTTGAGGTACCCTTACCTCGGAAGCCGCGTGACGGCTCTGCAGTCGTTCGCCTGTAGTCTTGGCCAAACAGGAGGAACATAGCTTCTTCGATCTTCAGGTCTTCCATGGTTGCTCCAACATGGGTTTGGACCAATTGACGTTGCTCTGCAGTAAGTCCGGCACGTCTCAAAAGTAGCCACCCCGAAACTGCTGGTGGGATTTTCACTCCAAACTTTTCTATCTCTCTAAGATGCTCGCGATGCTCCGTGGTGTAGGACAGCAAGGTTTGGGTGGGATGTCTATGCAGGCTGTAGAAAAACTTCTCAAAGGCCCGGGGCATCTCCACCTTCTCGTTGTACTTGAAGCAGGAGTCGAGGATCTTCAAAGCTCTGGTGAATCCCTCATCCTCGTCGACCAACTTGTCAGCGTCATGTTCGATCTGACGCCATGCCAGGCCGTTGAGGCTTGTCAGCAGATTGATCGTCGCCTCTTTCTTCTTGTTCTGTAAAACCATCTTCCGGTGATGCAGACCAATTCTCAATCTCCATTCTTTGTAGTCAGCGATCTTGTTGTTGAAGATTGGTATGTAGTTATCTTTGATGATGTCAGTTGAAGGTGAAGGTGTAGTGGATGCTGAGGGTGATGTTGGTCCGTTCATTGGGCTCTAAGGTCTGAAAGGTTTTCCCGCTCCGCTACCAATGTGAGTTTGGTAGGGTTTGTCAACCAAGTTGCAGCAAGAAACACTGGAAGCTCCAAACTGCAAATGCGTCACTCGAAGTACGCAGCTGTTTTCACAGGGCTCGCCTACGCGATGCGTAAGCCGATTGGCTCTCAAAGCTTGTCCCACCCTAAAATGGTGGTTAGGGCCATCATGGCCACAGAACCACACATTTGCATGTGCAAATAACATGTGTAGGATTACACATTTCATATTATTTTTTAAATATTAATTAATATATATATAATATTTGTTATATAAAAAAAATATATTATTGGGTTTGAATAAAATATATCATTTATAAAAATTATTATTAATAATATTTAAATTATATTTATATTAGAATATATATATTTAAATCTAAAATTTTAAAATTATATAAATATTATAGATATATATATTTTTTTATAAATATTTAAAAATTAGGAATCTATAATTATAAATATNTTATATTCTGTATATTTAATAATAATAATTAATATTATCAAAATATATATTAATTTAGATAAATTAGATTATTATTATTATATCTAAAATAAAAATTAATCCAATTTTAATAATAATTTTTATTATTTTATAAATATAAAGAAATTTATTTATTATTTATATTTATATATAAATTAAAATAATTAATATTAATATATATATAAATTAATTATTAATATTAATAATATTATATATCAAAATATAAATATAATATCATATTTATTTAAATAAATAAATAATATTTTAGATAAAAATATATATATATATATATCTAATATATATTTTATATATTTTTTGATATATTTATTTATAATAAAATATAAAAAATTATTTAATCCGAAAATTATCTCAAATATATTTAATAATATAATTAATATATTAATATTCTTTTTTTATTTTTAAATTTTGATAAATTTTAAAAGTAAAAAAATAAAATATATCTAATTTAGGTAAAAAGGCTAGCCGATCCTTTATGATAATAATCCATACTAACCCAAACAGAAGGCACCGAGAAGACAATGCCCATTCCGCCCTCCCCAATCGAGAGAAGGTCCAAGCTTGTTATTACTGTTTTTTGTGTATTTTGGACTAAGATTCGCTGTTTGAAAATGCAACTTGCGCCATGTGTCCTGCCAACCGCGTGCAGGCTTTGCAAAAAGCTGAGTGCAAAAACTGATCTGGATTCAAGATTTAAATAACACGTTGAAACATGTTGAAATTCAATGCCAACTAGCTCCTGATTTTCAGCAACTGAAGTTGCTGCCAAGAGAAGTTGCTTACAAACATCTTCCTGATGTTGAGAGGCTTCATTCTAGGAAGGCTTGACCGAATGTCCAAATCGCACACTTGATGCTTCTATTCGATGTTCTGCAGAAATCTGAGCTGCTGACTGACTTCAAAGTGAAACTAAGCTGAACTGCTCGAGTGTACAAAAAGCCCCATTGGACTTAAGGATCTGCATCCCACGTCAAGGCTCAAGAAAAACATTACAGCTGTAGTAGGATTTACAGTACATTCGAATCACTGAAAAGTTGCATGGACATGCGGTATGAAGGTACCTTGGCAGTAACTGGCTTCGAAAGAAGCTCGAAGCTTTCTGGAACAGCTGAGTGGGAGCAAATCCAGTTGCATTACTCTGTCTATTTTCGACAGGCAAGATCTCCGCTGGACATTGTTTGGACAAGCGCATTCTATACTTGACTTTGCTCACATCGGTTCATGTCGATTGTATCTGTATAATACATCCAGAGCTTTGCCAGTTGATATATATAGTCTAGGCAAGAAAATCAACGTCCAGCTTAATCTCAATTCTGCGCTTGGAGCATTGCCCGTCAGCAGAAGAGTGAAAATCTCCAAAAGTCGTGAACACTTTTCCAGTAGTCCACCTGAAAGTTTCAAAGACGAGTGATGCACAGAAAATCACACAAACACACTTGAGCATGTCATGCTGCAATGTCTGCCTCAGTGGGACCAGAGCGATGCGCTACATGTCCCGAGCTCTCAAGATGAAGTATACGAGGTACAGGTACCTAAGTCGTATCTGTACACATTGAAGGCTTCTGCAAAACCACTTGGTTGCATTTCAGCTGTATCATATCCAAATTCTGTCCGTATTGTCAGAATGCCCTTAGTGCCCTTTGCGTCTCTGAGGGCTGAGCAGGTGGCATTCCATAATCTGATGTCCTTTGAGCTTGGCGAAGCTCACATTCGTACAGGTATCGCTCGATTTGCGGGGATGGTGCAATCCTTGGTTCCATGTCCCTGCTTTACCACGGATCCAGGAGTTTCATATAGTTTCATCGTTAAAGGATTGACATATGAACATATATGAACGTCCATGACATGCCATAAGCTTTTGAACAAACATAGGCGTGAAGTGCAGACAAGTCGACTTGTCTGCATCGGAGTAGATGAAGAGTAGAGGGACAGTAGGCTCATACTGGTGGACCTGCATTGGCAAGCCTTGATCCTGGCAGATCAAGAGTGTGCTGTATTGAAGAGAGTTCCAAGGGGCATTGCGGCATTCATCTCTATATTCGGCGGCTTTTTCGTTTGACTTCAATTCTTGTGAGCTGTCCTGAGCGATTAGACTCTCGTAGTACTCCCAGAGTGCTCCATTCTTCTTTGTCAGGTCTCTCATTGCTCTTTGAGTAGCCTGCAGCATAGTCTGACGTGGTCTAACCCAGTTAAAATTTTAGCAAATCACAACACTTCAAACGGCTTCCACACAAATTGAAGATCACATACTCATTGTCGCGGGAATCCGATCACCACATGGCCTGCATCTTATGTGCCTGATAGCCGTGCCACGGACTCAAAGGAATGTCAGTAGAAGGCACACAAAGAGACAGGCTTCAAGGAAACCTCCCAGTTGCCCCTGAATAAATTCGTCTATTTGGCATCAAGGCAAAAAAAGGACCACGGAGAGTATTGTGTAAACATGTGTAAACAGTACATTCTGCATGTTCTTCCAAATTAAAGCACCTCCGTCGGTTGCGAGCCATCTGCCGCATAGGAGTTCATTGCCTCTAACGATTCAATGGCATCAGTCTTTGACAAGCAGTTTAGATCTTCTTGCACGGATAATTCTCTTAATTGAAGCCTCTTTGGACACTGCCTGAAGATGCCTGAAGCCTTCCCCTGAGGGCTGCACAGACAGCAAAGCAGCATCTCCTTGCACCATCGGAAAAGCTCCAAGCACTGTTGTGCCAGAATCGCCTGCCGCGTCTGCGTTCAGCTACTATGTCCAAACTCAATGAGACCAAGCTAAGACTCAGCCTTTGACACCTCTATCTTTCTTTCGCTGCTTTAGTTCCCCATCTACCCAATGCGCCTGGCGCTGAATCGAGGACCACACCCTTCAGGATCTTATCTAAGGGCAGCATTCTTCCTGTGAGTCGCTTCTCATCTGGATAATGATATTGCTCCATCCAAAGTTTTAGAACCTTGGCCCAGGCCGTGAATCCAGCCCCTCCAAAGAGATGGATCAAGAGTTCAGGTCGTCCAGCACCACCTGCTGTACCAGGAGGTCCATTCTTGGCTTCAGCTTCTCCCCAAGCATTGATAGCTGCTGCTATGGTCTTGCCAAGTTGTGCAGAGCCTGCTGGTTCAGCACCCATGGACACTGCAATCAACAGGCAATTCTGATCAATGTCTCTATACCGCTCACCGCAGTCTTTTAGCAACTGCTCACCGGTACAGCTTGCGGAACCAAAAAGAATCACAATTCGGCCACTGAACTTGTCATGTCTGCTGATTGTAATGTCTCCAGTATTGGCTGCACACATCTGCTTCACCGACGACAACAAGGAAACCATCAATTCTCGACCTCCTGGAGCATTGTTGGGATCAGATCTCATGGAGTCTGAGAGCATTATGACTCTCTGGGCCATGACACAAATTGCCATGTGTCGAATTGGACCACTCCACATGGCCTCTTCAACCAATCTGCTTAGAGCTCCTTCCGCATTTGCAAGTTGAAATGCACGAGGCGACTGAGGTGCTTCGTCTCCTTTCACTTCAATCAAGTACGAGGTGGCCGTATCCAAGGGTTGGAAGCTGTCACAAACGGCATCAAGCCGTTCCAAAAACTTTTCGGGCGTCAACAACTTGAAATCGGGGTTTGATGTACTTCTGGATGGTAACCAAGGCAAGGCCTTGGGTCCTGTTGGAATTGGTGGTTCTGAAACGTAGAATGCTTCTTTTACAGGAGGCATCTGCTGAAGTGAACTTGGCGTACCTGTTGTCACCCATCGACCATCCACAATGAAACCATCATCGCTGGTGTCAAATCGATTGCCTAGATCTGACGCTCCCAAATATGGGACTGATGCATTGGGAGTCAGCATTGGTGGTGTGACTCCACCGCCTCTCCTAGGGGTACCTCCACCATTAGAGAATCTTCTTCCTAGCATTCCCCCACCAGGTGTCATTGGAGGAGTTGTACCTCCGTTCGTTTGCATTATGCGGCAGGGAGTGCTTGTGCCTGGACGTGACGTCACAGGTGTTCGTGCCCCTGTTCGGGTTGGCGTTCGTGCACCTGGCATTGTGTCAATTGGAGGACCTGGCATTGAAGGTGGTGGTCCAAGTGGTGGATGGCTTGGCATCATGGGCATTGAAGGGGCATAAGGAGCTGGACCTCTGACCACACTTACTGGAGTTCGATTGCCCGTTGGCGTCCGATTGCCGGTTGGTGTCCGGTTGCCTGTGGGCGTTCGGTTTCCTATCGGTGTTCGATTTCCAGTTGGTGTCCTGCCGCCTGGCATCGGACGCATGCCTACTGGAGTCCGATTTCCTGGTGTACGGTTGCGAGTTGGTGTGGTTGGCCTGGAGACCCGTGGACTTCTGCATTGGGCACCCACGCCATCTGGCATGTTCGGTAAAGCGAACAGATCTTGCTGCCCGCTTGCTTGCCTCAGATCAAACAAACAAAAGCAGAACGCACGAAGTGCAGCAGAAATCCGGGGGATGCAGAACAATCCCAGTCTGGTCGCTGAGGCATTGTCATCATCTGGTCTAGTTCACCTTGTCCAAACGGCATGGGCCTGATATACGATCTATACGAGACATCGGCAAGAAATGATTCACAAAAGAAGCAATGCACGGTTTTGGATATGACCCTGGAACAAAGATGAAAATCCATGAAAAGCATACACGCTGTGCCTGGCAGCTTGGGGCAGTTGTGTGTTCCAACCACCCAGTTGCTGCATGACCTGGAAGACAAGAGCTTCTGTGAGGATCTAGAGTGGATCACTTCGGCCAAATCAAGGCTTGGAATAGTTTTGATCTGTCAATATGATATATCATATATCTATAAGATTCTATGATATACAAATAGATAGCCAAGTCCTATCACAACCCAAGACATTGTGACTCTACAATCATCTGTATATAATCAAAAATATTAATATGTTGAGGACAAGTTGAACTGCGGTTCACACTCTTCCAAATTTATTGCAAGTTTTTGAGCGGGAACTTCAGCTGATATTTCAGGAAGCATGAACTAAATAAAGCTCTTCAATCTTGGATAGCTAGAGAGAGAAAACCCAGACTGCAGAACTCTTCAGTATCACACGGATGGTCATTGCTGATGCAGTAGGCTTCTGACTTGCAAAGCGGCAGAGCAGCAATTGCTGCTGGCTGGTTTGAGAGCCTTTGGCCTCGACCAGACTCTACCGTCTAGCCTAGCTACGTGGGTCTGCGTTGGCCTCAAGCCTACAAACTAGCTGTCACGATGCAAGTGAGTGTAGTTGGCATGAAAGGCAACATCGGTCACCGAAGATTTAGAGATTGAATATGATTTAATGGTTCTTGTGTTTGGGATAGTCACTTCTGACCGAAAACTGAAGAGTGCTGTGCGTTTGGGCCAAATGCGTTAAGCTCGGCAGCAGAAAACTCAAACACTGAAGTCACTGCACTAGACTAGACTGTCTCCACCTGCTCCGACTTTCAAAGACAGTTTTAAAGGTAAATGAAAAAGGAGATTCCACATGAACTTCCTCGATCTATTGATGTGCCTTAGACTTGTTCAACTTCTGAGAGATCCGCGACATCATCATTGAATGTACATATTTGCACACACGACCAATAAACTAATACATGCATAGGTCTTTTTGAGCTCGCACCAGATGTTCGTTGACCTCAGCTGCATCAATCTTTTGCAGATCCAGAGGCAAACGTTGTTTTTTTAATATCGATCCTAAGGTTGCCACCAGAGTATGGGCTGGATCATGACCTTAAAACAACTTTATCACTGAGCGCATCCAGCAAGGAACTCAAGCACGAATGGAAAAAAAGGAGAAAAAAAAAAGAGAACTGAGGTATCTAACATTATCGAACGAGTTTTATCATATTTTAGGCGATGTTTATCTTATTTTGTTTGGAACTGAGCTCACCAACCACCAAAAGAAGCCCAACCATTTTCAGCTGGAGCTTCACCTCTGTCACCAACGTCACATGGGCACTGAGATGCCATGTGTTTAAATCAAAAACGTTTCAAAGCTCAAAAATCCCCAAAAATCCCAACGCCTGGGGATCGCTGCCTCAGGAAAAAACTCATAAAAAGTGCCTTGCTGATCAGCAAGGTACAGTTTTTTTTGGCACATCTTGCAATTGCCATGTAAGCTCGTGGCCATGAAGGCGCATCTACATGGACCATCCTTTGTGGTCTCTTCAGGTCCTCGGGCTGACAACATTGCGACATAGCGACACCATGAAACCTTCCATAGAATTCCACCCTGCACTTCCCCTCTTATTTCATCCACAGACCACAAGCTGGTCAAGAATAAGCCCATGGCATCGGCTTTCTGCATGCCTCCAGCGGCCGCCAAGCAGAGCTCCTGGAGCTTGCCACAACTGTGTACTGCTGTGGCCCAGCATGTCCCAGGCTACCATCTCCTTCAGTACTGAAGGTCCCAAGCCACATTCTTTGGCAAGCTTGAGAGCCTGGCAATATACTACTACGATTCAGAATCATAAACCTTGAAACAAAGGCCACAAACATCCACAAGCACACTCTCACACATACCACTACGCAACATGAGCAATTGAAACTTAAGGAGACATGACGATGCAGGGAGTTTTCACTGTTTCAACGTCGTTTTCATTCGCTTGAGGATTATTGGATGCGGTCCTCCTGAGCTGCTTGATGACGCTCTTGGCAAACTTGAAGTCGTTGGGCCTCTTGTTTGTGCTGTGAAATGATATGAAGATCCGTTTCATCAATGCTGTGTACTCAATCCATCTCAAACCTATGCTCAATCCTATATGAAAGCCAGAACCTGAAGCTCGAGAAGCCTCTTGCAAGCACTATCAAGGGCCTCGTGTAAAAGCAATGATCTCTGGTTTTAAACTGCAGATCGAAGATATTCATGAATTCGTACATCCAGCTGTCGCCTTCCGAGCATAGTTTCTATCTTGTTCAGCCTGCCAAACATTGAATTTAGTGAGGCCAATCCGAGCGTGTGCGCTATGAGACCCTTGACAAGTATTGACTCATGGAACAATAGGATGCTTTTCGCCTTCTATCAAACTCTACCACTGGCTCCCACACCTGGCGCTGATGTGCTAGCAGCACTTGTTGCTTTCCTTGCAGGTCTTGCTTTCTGCGGCCTGCCCTCCTTGCAGCCAAACGAGTAAATGTGTTGCATTGGTTTGCATCACTTCAAAAGGTTACAGCCAAAAATGCAAAAATAGACTAAAATGATTTAGAATGATCTAAAATGTCTAAAATGTCTAAAGAACGAGGTGCATCAAGATAAGAGTGTCCTGACTTTCTCAGACAGATCAGAAACACGTGCACGATCATGCTCTCGATGGACTTCTAGACCAGCATCTGCCATTCCTCTGTCGAAACATGTCTGAGTCGAGCTCTGCCAAGCCCTTTGCACCATTCCCATCCATTCCCTGCCTCTAGATTTAGCCTTTGCCATGTCCAGCTCGGCTTTGCTGTAGAGGCTCCTTGCCTGGAAGCTTTCTGAAGAGAAACCGAAGAGACCTATGGGATCCTCCGGAACTTTCGCCTCTTCTGCATCCATATCCCGAAATAAGCAAGATCTCATTTCATCTTGTGAATCCATACACAAAAGTGCCTGTATAAGTGTACCAGAAGGGGTATTACTACGATATTGACTGTGAGGAATTGTATTATCATGAGAAATCCATCAGCGTGGAGGACTCGTCGAGGTTTGAAACTTTGCAAATGTCAACGCAAGCCTCGCAGCCTCTTTCGAAGGAAATGGTACATGCTTACGTGTGGTGTCTTTGTCGGCTACATTACAATCGACCACTAACCAGTGCGCTCTTTGGATTGCTTCGAGTGCCTCGCGCAATCTTGCTACCAAACGTTCAAAATCCTGCAGAAGCGTTCGTGGAGACTGTCTATTTCCATTGCAACTTGTATTGACCACGGGCCAGCATCAAGAAGCTGCTTACTAAACTCCAACTTTGAGGAATATCAGACAATCAGAATGGCCTCAATTTGCTGCCTGGCAAAATCCAGGTTTGCAAATAGTCTTCTAGCATCCGCTGCTGAGTCAGCAAGCTGCAGCCTGTCCCGTAGCAACAACTTCCAGATCTGCAAACCGCTTGGCGCACATTTCCTTTCCAATTCACCATGTAAGAATGAACAACATGAAAGGAAACGTACACTTTTTGGTGCCTCAATTTCTGATGCTTCTCTCGGCCACTATCCAGACGTTCACGCAGTTTGGAAATTGGCTCCTGTTTTTTGGAGGGCAATGACTTCGTAACTTTGTGGAAGTATGTCTGTTTCGGCCAGTTGAGGTGGCCATCGTTTCTGACCGAGCTTCACAACATACTTAACAAGTCGTATTGAAATGAAATTAAGCTGTACAACTTTATTCAAACTATTTTACATACCAAATCAATTCATACGAGTATGTGTACAATATTGTACAATCTACATGGTTCTCAACGATGCTGCGAAGTGCTTGCCACAATCTGACAGGCACAGTCCTCAACGGTCTGCAGAAGGGCCAAACTGTCTAGTTCTACTCTTCCTTTCACTAGCTCACGTTCAAATCGCAGCGTCCTGCAAACAGAAACCAAATGTTATGAATGCTGAAACTAATCCTTGATTGGTCTGCAGGCCTGGGATCCGCCTGTCCACCATCGCCTGTGCACATCCATGTTAAACGCAATACCCGTTTGAATGTGAAAGGAAACATGACCACACACGAACCTGCCCCAGTTGCCAGGCTGCTTTCCAGCAACTTGGCACTCCCAGAAGGCCTTCCACACAAAAATAATCTACAATCTTCTTGCTTCTTGATGCATATCAATGCAATCCCATCTGCACCTGGGTGGCTCTATCGCTGCTCTTCCCTTCAGCTCAAGGGCTTTTAGTTGTTCACCAATGCCTGGCTAGGGGTGGCTAGGGAGCAGCAGTGCGCCATGCCACAATTTTAGGAGAAAAGTGATCAAGGCTCAAGCATAGAAAGGAACACAGTCCCTATCGGCTCATTCAATCATGACGATGCCTTGTCCCTGATCTGTGAAGGTATCTGGAGCTTCTGTTGGCCGACCTGTTGCGAAACAGCTACAAAAACAATAGAACCGTTGAACCTCACCGCTTCAGCCACACCAGCAACTCCACACAAGCAAAAACTACAGACCAAACCACAACAGAACTAGATTAAATGCATACCAAAATCAGGCAAGCCCGAAACTGCATTGAATTGCACAAGAACCCGCTTAGTGGCAATCAAATTGAAAAACTTTTGCACATGCAGCCAAATACTTCGCAAGAAAGTAGAAGGGCCTGAGAAGGCTTCAGCATTGACTCCGAGCGCTACTCCTTCAAAGTCGAACTCTGGTTCTTCCACCTGAACTTCCTGAACTGTCTGAAACGAAGCTTCAACTTCTTTCTCTGCGGGCTCTGAGAACCATGGCACATTTGATGGCACCAAAGCCACCTGCTCAACTTGTACAAGACCAAGTTCTTGAGCGTGAGCTACCAAGCGACAAGCAACACAGAAGGCTTCGAAGTCTACCGTCTCCCCGAATTCGATTGAAATCTTCAGAATCTCATCCAAGATCTCTTGGCTCAACTCGCTTCTCTGTAGGAATTGTTCCACTTGGGAGCGCTCGAGAAAGTCCCTCTTCTTGCCACCAAGCTTTCGAAAATATTTCCGATAGAAATTGGCTTCATCTTCGGAGAAATCCGGTCCCAATCTCTCTTTGGAGACCTCCCGGCTTTTACTCCTTCGTCCCATGCCACGGATCAGATGCAGTGGATAGAAGTGGATTGAAACACAGAAAACTTGACCAATCTTGTTACAGGACCCAGCCGCTTTTTTGGATGTTGAGAATCTGAAGTATCTGAATGTTGATCAATTAATTTGATTAAGCTGAAAGTTTGATCCAAGTTGCCGCATGAGTTAAGGTCACGTGAAAGCGGCAATGGACGCAAAACTCCAGAAAATGGTTGCTTCATTAATTCATTCATTCTTCCCTCCCTTCCTCACGCCATTTTGCAGCACAAACGCTTCCTCACTGCCAGTTCGGTCTGGGGGGGGTCTGTGTGGCTCTAGACAACTTACTCCTTGTGATGAATAGCATATTAGCATTTGTAGTTGCATGTCATCATCGTTTGGATTGAGCTAATGCAACTATTGAAACTCCTGCTACAAACAAAAGAATGCTTTCTCGGGGTGCGCCCTGTCAACGAATCAGATGGGCTGTACCATCTGGCGACTTCAAAATCATCATAAAGAAATTGTTAGAAATTGACATGTTGATACCACTGCAGTACATACCTTCCTCTTTCCAATTTCGAAACTCTACGCAAATCCATCGTCCATGCCGGACATAATGGGGGACTTTCGCTTCCCTTATGGGTAAAGGATGCTCTTTGCTACACGCAAGCACATGATGCCACGGCCTCAAGCCCTTTGGGTGCCGGGGCAAAGGTGAACGTGCCAACAAAGTGTGCAGCGGAAAAATCCAATTTGGTCGTCAGATTCTGGAATCAAATTTAATCTAACAAACGTGTTTCTTTTTTGCTTGTATGTACATTATCATAAGAAAAAATTGTTCGTAAGCCTCGTCTTGTGCTGCTGGGTGACACGGAATGAGCTCATCGGCTTGCAATCATTGAGCCTTAGTCTGACAGTCTCACACTAATCAGCCTATAGCTTGGCAATATGTTTTGGCTGCTGGCCGTATGAAGACATCTTCATCCGGCTTCCTTGTGAACGAATGTTCAGTGGACTTGTGTGAGATGCTTCTTCTGCAGATTCTAGGATACACATGATACATATGTTCAATATGAACCGATGTGATTCTTTAGGTCTAAATACTACATCAGTCTAGCACTATGTATAGGATCCGTTTGAGTTTAAGACTCCAATCTGGGCTGCAAAGGAAAATCGATTCAAACAGTTTACCGGGTCAAAAACGGGAGCAATGAGGCCAATCTGAAGCCACGCCTCATGCAGCTGGTCAGGTAGTACCACACCACCAGAGAAGCCAGCCTGGCTCAAGGACAAACAGCAAAATGCCAAACTATTTGCATATTTCCAAACTCCAAAATATATTGTCGTTCAGATTGCAAGCTGCACATGGACAAACTCTTGGAGGAAGAATAAAGTGGACAAGTGGCTCTGGCTCTTTTACGGGATGGGTTCAAAAAACTGTCGGTCGTGCAAGTAAGCTGAGGACATATAATTATATATATATATGTATATAGTGTGCATACAACAACCGTACATATATTTTCCGACGGGCTGGTTTTCCGTGTGAGCTTGTTTTGTTTTGGTCTTGGAAGGCCATGTGAGTCACTGCTTTTGGAGCAATAGCCTGGACGTCTTAAAACCCAACGCCGTGCATAGTGTAAAATCGATTGAAACACTTGCTGATTCCCAGGTCTGATTGTCAGGACTCGACATCCCCCTCCTCACCCTATCTTCATCGTAGCATCCATTGCGCAGCACATTCAACAAACATTACACGAATATCCAATCGTATCCAATCCCACCCCACGATAAAGACCAAACCACTGCCATGTTAGGCCCACTGGCATATACATATCCAGAGATATGGGCGGCTGGTCAGCCATGCTATTTTGGTGGGATTTGATGTCGCAATGGCAGAATTGCCTGTCACCATGGACTTCTAGAGAAATATCACAATACAGAGGTGCACAAGTCTCCCTGCTTGCTACAAGAGCCTTGCCACCTTCATACCTACACGTTACTTCCTGTTCTTGCTGATCTAACTCCTTATTGTGTCTTTATCCTGAGAACCAGAATGGTCCTTGTCTATCAACTTCAGGCTGCTTCTGTTCCTTCACGTGTTTCGTCTTGTCTCTTACTTTGTTGGTCATGTTGGTCGTTCCGACGTTGTGTATGATTCTAGATCGTTCGTTTCTCCCATTCTGTTGCTTCTGGAGAAGGGATTACTCCATGTGACTCCAAGTGTGTTTGTGTTCTTTGTGTGTTAGCATAGTCAAGAATGCAGTACAGTGATTGTAAAGAACAGTGGAAACGCATATTTCTATGGCAAGGATTTGTGCGGATGCCACGAAATTGTATTTTTTTGCCTTGTTGATGTCAAGGCTGAATTGCTCCGGTCACATTTTCCATCATTTTCCCACAGCGGAGCCTCTCCCGAACTAGGTGGCGGTGGTGGTGGTGGCGGCGGCTGGGGCTTTGTACCCAACGCTTCCCAGATCTCAGTGCGTCACGAAGCTGCTTGAAAATCTTGAAACTGTTTCTTCGAGATTTTGCCAAGTGATGCTCATGTGACTCACATCTATCGTCACTTCCATCATCTCATGATTGGTTCAAGCACCCGTCTGGGGGCTCCACTGCGGGCATCATGGCGGAATTCTGTCTTGAGACAAAGTGTGGCCATGCCTGTCGTCTCAGTTCCCACTGCTACTAAATTCATACTAATTTCACAACATTCAAGTTTCTAGTAAGACAAGAGAAGCATTCAATGAGTGATGCATGGAGTCCCAAGAGTAGCTTGCAACATGCCTCGGGGCGAGATATGGATTGAGCCTCCTCAGATGAAAATGGCAGATCAAACAAAGCATGGAATTTAGAGCATGCACATGAAGCTCAATTACAATCATTCACAGTCAAGTCTTCTTGCCGACATGTCGCCCAATCCGAAATGTCTCGCCGCATAAAAAAGAGCAGGTACGCCTGCAATAGGGTAGCTTTAGGAGCAACGTGCCCAAGGCTAAAAAGAGTGCAGTCATGGGCAATCCATTCAGCCAGTGCTGAAAGCAATCTCTTGAGCTGATGGTTCCAAGGTTCTCTCGAACAAATTTCTCCAGGTTTGGTGGCTGGCAACTTTGCATGCACCTCCTTGGTGATGACCGCTGCATCATCTGCACGAACCTGTCGGTTGAAAGTGCATCAAACCATGCACAACTCCCAAGTGAGATAGAAGAAGCAACTTGCAGACTGAAACGCAAAAGAATGAGTTCACATCAACACGAGCCTCATGAACATCCGTGTCATTGAAGTGGTAGAAACGATTGTGCAGGTGATGCCTGCCACACAACCAAAGCACTCAAATGGATCTTCGCAGATCTTTGATCCGGCAATATCTGGCATGATTTTAGGTGCTTTATTCCTGGCGTCCAAATTGCCATGCTGGTCCGCCTGCAAATGGCTGTGTAGTGGCCACGGCCTGCATGCCCTATATGGTTGGCCACCTCAGCATCACCATGCTGCACCGTTTTCCACTGGCCTTGCCCGAACTTCTGGTCCATCCTATCCGAGTCGTATCTTATCTACAATACATCTCTTTCACGGCTGGGCATCTTGAGTCAACCTCATTTCGTGCCGGATGTGCTAAGACCTGAACTGCAATGACGTCATAGACCATCGAGCCCTGTGACAGGCGCAGGCGTCAAGGCTCATTGTCGACAGCGACAAAAGCACAGGCAAAGAGTGAAAAGGTAAACACTGTGTTCTTCCGTTGATATGCAAGAGGCAGAAAAAAGGACTCACCAAGAAGACGCACCCTGGCAATTCTTTTTCTCCTAGATCTATATAACGTTGAATCGAATCTCGGTTGGGGAATGTCAAAAGACCTCTTCAACGAAACTCTTTGGCATCTGTTTTTGCGAACATATAAGTAGCATAATATACGTTTTCGTTTTCTGGTGATGGGCCCTGATGCCAGAAGTGTTGCTGTTGGAACCATACCGAGACCAGCGGTTGTAAAGGTACGTATAACTATTCCGACATATCGTGTGGATAGCGAGTCGCGATCACGGTTATAACTGGTGATACTCTAAAGAATCCTTCAAATTTTCCATGAAGGAGGACTTACAAGACCTACTTCCCTTCAATGGTTCGCTCAAGCTCTAGATACGGTGGGGAATTCTCTGCTGTCAATGCATGAAGGGGTGGCTGTCAATGCAGTAAGCAGTGGATTTGGATGGATTTGGCTAGTTTAAGGTAGGTACTTCGCATTCGATTCGCAAAACCTCGACGCTACCTTCTGTTGAGCACTGACGAAGCTGGACAAGTCAAGGCTCAGAGGGGTCCTGGGATCATTGATAGAAAGTCACTGCACACTCAGGTGGGAACAGGATCAAGACAGGTCAAAAAACAGTCTTAATTCCAAGTGCTAAAAAGATGAGCCGGCCACTTTAGCTTGACAGTGATCTTTTTAAAGCGACACCTTACCAGGCATGACATCACTGACACCACACATGTTCGATGGAAGCATGGATGTGTTTGTAAGCTGCAGGCGTAGTGGTGTCGAACTCAAATCTTTTCAAATGAACAACTAAGACCTCAAATGCAAGCATGGAAGCTGACATTCTCACGTCACTTCAACTCAAGAGCATGCTGTACGCATCATGTCTTGAAACGTTGTAAGCGCTGGCAATGCCAAGTGTTGCATTCGAACAAGGCACTGGTGGAAGCTTCCATAAATCAATTTTCTTGATTGCATCCACCCGCTTCTTGCACTTGGGGCACCTGGACAGAAGTCTCAAGGAGTCAAATCTAAATGGTTGAAAATGATCACGGTCCACCTCCACCGTTCGTCGCCCGTCAGCTGTTCTTCCTTAAGGAAGTGGTTGAGGGCGTCCTGAATGTTGTGACAAGCAAAGATTCGATTGCGATGAATAGTGCACCACAAGAAAGCTGTACATTTTGCAAGTCCTGGAGGCTACCCATGTCATTATGGACTGGGAGAGCAATGTACAAATACCTGAGATCGTCAACCAATGGCACGGCCACATGCACCTTGTTGTTTGTCTGTTGTTTGTTTCATGCTTGTTTCTCCCATTTCCTTGGTACATTCTTCTTTCATTCCAATTCGTTTTTGGTGTTGGTTGTTTGTGTGCTGTCATTGTGTTGTCGTTGCCGTTGTTGTTTCTGCGGCTGATGGTGGCGGTAGTAGACATGGAACATTGCTCATGTCAAGGCACGGATCAAAGGTTTTGGATTGGTGGCCACAAGTCCCACAGGTCAGTCGTGAACGAAGCTGCCCCTGCAATGGAGATTAGGGTTCCGCAAGTCAAAAACTGCATGTTTGACAATTGCCAAATTCCAAAACCAATGATCATGCAAACGAAGCCCACCAAATGAGTGGTCCTGGAACAAATCCACAAGAACAGATTTGTGCCGCATGAGGTGCTTCATCCACGTCCTTGTCACACAGGGTCGCTGGCTATTGCACTCTACCCTGTACCAGCCTGACACTGAAGCAGGCCCAATGCGAACTAAGCCGCACACAGGGCTGCAACATATTCCTCACCCTTCTCGCGCTCCAACTGGCAATGAGAAAGGGAGTGGTAGCTGGTGTGTCTTCTGGCATCCAAGATTTCTGACTGCATGAGCCGCAACCTGGGCCATGCGTTCATCTTCTTCATCTGAATCCTCTTTGGGTTCCATGTCTCTTCTACTCTCCTCACAGATTTCAGTATAGTGCAAGTGACTTTAAGCGTCTGAAGATGTCTGAAGAAACAAGAGAGATGCACTGAGATCGGAAGTGGAATGTCAAGACAAAGCTTGGAGTCCAAGAGGTCCTTGCGTTCGACTTTCACCAGGTTCAAATCTTCATGCAACCCATCCAGCAGGTACGCAAGAAGCTCCTCAATTTTACGGGTGAATGGCTCCATGAAACAGGCGAATGCAAAAAAAACATGTCCTGTACAGAGCTTTTGTGTTGTTATCGTTGTTATCTGTCTTCTTTTTGTTTCTTTGGCACAAGTTTAGGGACCAGGATGATGAAGTGATTTTTGCAAAACAAATTCTCTCAATCTCTCAAGATCGACACTTGGAGTGTCCTGGGCATCCTGTTGGTCTGCATCTCGAAACAAATGCCTAGCAAACCTAGCAATAAAATGCAATGAACAAGTCGACAACACGGATAAAACAGGCTTCAAACAATGACACTGTCACAAATATCACACGACACAAAGGAAAAACTCATTCACTCGCAGATGTAGATTGTCAAAAATTGTATATAGACGCTCGTAAATAGACACGGCAAAATGAAGATGCTGAAATGCCACCGACTGCTTTAAAACTAAACTTGAGCACCGTGCTTCGACAAAGTATTGTGAATGTGTGAAGGTGAGTGGGTCCGGCTACGACGTTGCCATAGCATTTCCTGCATGATCAAACTTCAAAGAAATCAAACCAGTTGTGCAACAACACCTCGCGAACCGTTTGACCTTTGAAGGCGTCCTGCAACTTGGCAAATCCTTTGGCCAAATGCCTGGCCACAAAAATCATGTCAAATTAAAGATGTCAATCGCCCAATCCAAAAACAGTGCAGGCATGTGTGTCTAAACTTGAAGAGGCAAGCAAGATGCGGACAGCTATTTTGCCAAACTGCCCGACTCTGTACCGGTGAGGTAACGGTGAGAGAATCACCTGGACTGGGAGCGAGATATCCGCTATATATTTGCTACTTGCATGCTATTTGCACAAATCGGCTACCGAGTCAATGATGCAATCAGGCTTTTTCGCTTCAAGTTCCTCTCTAGACTGTGTTCCAGTGAGCACCGAAACGCAATGCACTCCAGCATTTCGACCCTCGTCGATGTCTACCTTCGTATCTCCAACTTTTACAACTCGCTTTGGATCAGTGACACCACATTTCTTCATAGCTTCAAGGATCATAATGGGGTTCGGCCTTCCTTCGCCCAGGGTCACCGATGAGAATGCGCCATCAACAGACCAGCCCAAGTTCGCTACTATCTTTTGTACTACATGCTCAGGAAATCCTGAGCCAACGCAAATCTTTACACCACGCTTTCGAAGCTCAGCAAAAGTCTCTGAAGTTCCTTTGATTTCAGAGTTCATCGATTCCATAAGCTTGTCCAGTTGCTGTTCAAAAATTTTAAAAAGCTTGTCAACTTCTGAATCCTCAGCCTTTTCGCTACGCAAAGAATCAAGAAGAAGGCGCAAGGCCTTTTTCTTCTCGTAACCGCGGACTGAATTTGCTTGGTCAAAGCTGATCTCCGTACCATCATGTTCTTGGAAGGATGCCCGGAAAGCTGCAATCACCAGTGGTTCTCCGTTCACTAAGTCATCAACTGTAGTGCCTGCCATGTCAAAAACTACAAGCTCCACACCTTCTGGTAAGGCCATGGCTTGGCAATCAATGTTTGAAGCGTTGTCAGAAAGGACTTCAAAAAGCTGTGGAGAGTTCAAAAGCGAATGGTCAAGTATTGTATATTACACGGTTCAGGATCTCAAATCTAGTAAATGTTTGTGATGGTTGTGGTTGTGGTTGTTGCTGTTGTTGGTGCATCGGCAGTTGGTCTCTGCTAATGCTTCTCATGCTTTGCGCTTCTCTGGTTTCATGAGATTCAAGGTTCACAACTCGGAGATTCAGATAAGCCATCAGATTCTGCATCTTTAGTCCAGGTTCAAGTAGTAAATAAAATCAAGACATGTGACATGTCATATCTCATTCTCAGAAAGTGTGCAATTGACATACCAAATGAAGTGCTGAATCGCACCCTCCAGTCCCATAAGGGTTGCTGGGGTTGAGCTCCTGCCGTAGCAAACAAATGCAAACAGCCTGTGGAGTTCAGTCTAATCATATATAATTGCTGTAGATTCAGAATCAGCTGTCCTCCGCGTACTTGCCGGTGAGAAAGTAGGCGCTAATGGGTTCGATATGACTGGCACGGTAGGCAGTTTTCCACACAATGTCCACAAAATAGCAATCAGGTTCCAACGAAACCAGTATGCCTAAATGATTCTAAATGCACTTCTCCACTGCTGCAGCTGAACAGATATCAGCCTCAAACATTGCAGCCCTGCATTCATGAAGCAGGTGTTGCCCATGTTGACTAATCCAACCAATCCGCCTCGCAGAATCCAGGAAGTGATGCTGTGAGTTTACACAACATAGCTGGCATCTGGGCCTCTGGATTTGGAGATATGCGCCTGGTTCTTACCCATCCTCAGGACAAAGGACCGAACTTCGGTATTTCTCTTGGACCTTTATTTGATTACCCTTGCTGGCTTTTGCTTCCCTTTTCTAGCCTATATCACATCTTCTTCCCGCCAAAATGTTGTTAGAAAATGTCTTACAGCCAGAAACAAAAATCATACCGTACCGGGGTCGGCCGAAACATCCATCCTTCGGCTCAGCCACCAAAATTATACCCATCTCTGTTGGAATTGGTTCAAAAAGTGCTTGGTAGCAAGGATGGAAAGTAGCACCAAAGCTACGTCAAGCAAATGGAGTTTTTTCCAAGTTCTGCACGAGCGCTTCCACTGCTCAGCTGGAGTCCACGGCACCTTCACTGAACTTCAATGACTGATTTCCGGTGGCGACTTGACGTGGTTGCAATTGGCTTCTACGCTTCAATATGCTTCAATAACACAAATCTTCAATACCTTCACAATCACAAAGCTTGGCAGCCAATGTTGCAAACATTTGCCAATCTTGGATTGTGGGATGGAAATGAGCAACAAAACACAACGACCAAAGGTTGCAATAAGGCGGTGACAAGATCTTGTGGCGCTGCGCCACACACGAAAATTCGTGGCACCTGGATTCTAGAGGCAATAAACTGTTCAGCCTTTGAACTTCACTCCTGGCTACAAGAAACACCTGGCCTGCCAACCCTTTCGACTATCCGAACTTGAGCTGCCCCTTGGGAAATGTTTGATAGACGGAAACGAGCAAAAAACGGGGAGTTGAAGATCGGAGCTGTTTGCTGTTCACTTGGGTGCTTGGTGATTGAGCTCCGAACTGATTGCTATGAGACCTAAGTTTCACTGAGGTTGGCAGCTTTGGACCTCCAAGATGTTCCTTTTCTCACAGAACTGAGGGTCCGTCGACTCAGCAGAGCCAGCATGACCCATACGTTTCCTGGTCACCACACAATTTTGGAGTCACCTCGGAGCTGGTCATGAATTGGGCGTCAAAACGTGTGTTAATCGTGGCTTTTAAATCTTCGGTTTCCCGTTCGAAGCACAGGGTTTTACATGGGTTGATAACACTGTGGTCAATGTGATTTTAGTGCTTCAACGACTTTGCTGCAGCTTAGGATTGTGCTGGCACGAAGGCGTCCAAATCAATTTCTCACTTGCATTTCTTACGCGAGTACTTGGCAAGACCCGCCATTAGCTGAGCCGCAGGAATGGTAAGAGAGTTCGGTTGTGTTCAATCCATCATGTCAAAATATTTCAAAGCATGCCTCTTTTTTCCATAAGTTTCGCGATAGTGTATCTGAGCAGTTTGCCAGGCAAATTGACAAATATTTATGGTAGATTTGGAGAAGACAACTGAGACAGATATGCCGTCGACAACATAAAGTATGGAGCTCCGCAACCTTTTTCGGGCGACTTTCTCCAGCATCCTAAGACCATCACCCCTCGAAGGAAGCTTTGCCATTACTGCCAAGAGCTGGCTGGTTTCCCCGTGAGCTGGCAAGCTGGTTGTCTTAAGCATTTGTGTGGATGCGATTTTCGCTGCCTGCGCCCGTCATATTGCTTCTCATTATATATCGTTGCATCTTGACATGCAAGTGTATGTCGCATATCAACGTATGTTCATGTACTAAGTATTGACATACATTCAGTCTGTTGCAGTCTACATCTCAATATGGCTTCTTTGGTTCAAGTTTTTCCAGCCTGTTTCCACTGTTAAAATGTGCCCTAAGTGGGGGTTCACTGCTGCAGCTCGCCGCTGAGACCTGACTGGCCACACAAAACGCAGAGAATTTGAAGACCAAGATATTCAAGAAATTCAAAATGGAATGACTTCAAGTCGGAATGATCCAATCAAATATAACAAGATTATGAAAAAATTTCATAAACACGTGGCTATAAACACTGGTAGACGATATTGAATAAATGAGGCTTACAGCTTGCCATGCCTCAAGTCACACCCCGGACACTACGATTCTCGTGGAGCACCACAGTTCCTGCATCTGAAGAAGAAATGTAGCAGTGAAATCTTCTTACTGCTCAACCCGCCTGAACCTCCAGAATCTCTTCTGAGATCTGAGATTGTTTAGCTTAGGGTGAAGTTGCTTACAAGAAGGCTCTGAGTACAAGAAGTTGCTTCCACACATGTTCAGTTCAACATCTCTTTTCTCTTTAAGATAGTCGTAAAGCAATTCATCTTATTCCAAAATCGTGAGCAATGTGTTCCAGCAATCTCGCTCTGGCGTGTTCTTTTAACGCCTATGCCTATGACAGCGATGCAAAAATCCGTCAAATACAGCTCCTGCATTCCTGATTCCGGGCAAATTGATGATCTCCGCACTTGGCGCATTTCCAATCACCTTCCCAAAAATCCTGCAGGCGACAAAATCGAGATGTTGGATCATTTGGACAACTGCAGCTGCTGTCATCCTGCCCAATTTTCTTTCAGATTCCACACTGAGTTGGAGGCGGATTGTCCAGCAGGAGCAGGAGCAGGCGTCGTCTTTCGTTCCTGCTGAAGAGCATGCCCTTGCTGATAGAGAGACATCAACGAAGCCATCTGTCGCCTCAGTACTTCATGGTCCGCCCCGACCAAACTAATATTGCTTGTCTCTTGCGATGCACAAGAGTCGACTATTAGAATGGACTTGCAAGCCTATAAAAATGCAGAATACTCTATAAATATCTATAAATCATTTCTGTCAACAGCTAAACCACCGCTGGATGTGCAACTCAGAAGCTGAACCCAGAAGTTCTGGTATGCCGTCTCTGCAGCTACAGCCTGACATGCCCAGTTTAGACCATTTCAATCTACGTTGCCTGCATTATCTGCTCCACCCATCTTGTTCAATCAGTATCTATCATTATGTCTACGTCTACGTATCTGCATTGCAAGTTGCCAGGCATCTCTTTTACAGCAGAGTGACCTGCTGCGCTTGTTGTTTTTGAGCCTTTTCCTCCGCTTCCTTCTTTTCCCGCTCGTCTTGCTTCTGACCTGCTGTTCCAGCATGTGCTTGTCGTCGCTCTTAAAGAGTCTGGAGCTTCTTCCAAAGTTTCACTCATGGGTATGATTATGATCATGATTGATTTCAAATGATACATTCGCATACATTCGTGTATCATGTGTTCTCATGTGATTTCAATATGTGCTACCGCAGTCAAGGGGCGAATCTGAGCAAGTACAGCCCGTTGTTCAGGAGTCAGATCGTCAGTCGCAGATGGTGCAGGTTCAGGTGCCGGGGGCCCCGGGGGCCCCGTGGGCAGTGCAGGTGTTGAGCCTTGCTCTGCTTGTTTCTTTCTTAAAACTGCTTGGAGGGCTGGAGGCAGCGTTGCAATTTGAGCTTCCGTCAAGGGAGCATCCAAAGCACTTTTCGTTGGCAGACTCCCAGATGCACCCACACTGGGTGCACTCGGATGCGCCATACCCATTGGCACAGCCGGGACTGGTGGAGCTGGAACAGCTGTGCTGCTAGCACTGGCTGCACCATTGGCACCCAAACCTGATATCGCTGATATGAATGCATTTTCCCCACCAAGAATCTGATGCGAATCTACTGTGGCAATCTGTAGCACGAATCAGCATGTTATATGTAGATCCATATGGCCAGCACTTGCGCAAACATCAGACATTGTCTTAGTTGCAAGCTAGAACTGCTTGAAGGAGCTGCTCCGAACACTGCCTGAATGTGAAATCAAGTCATGACAATCCGAGTCAGACTACACTGCCAAAGAATAAACAAACGCAATAATGATAATGTTTCTATACTAGTTGTGTACTGAAAATATGACTATATTTTGTTCAGCTTACTTGTTGTGAGTCTTGTGATGTCCTGTGCTGTTGCGTTTGGTGCCTGCTCTGCTACCCGAGCAGCAGAGTTCAGGTCGAGTGAAACCTCACGTGCCAGGCAGGATGACCTCACAGTCCTCACAGTATTTTCGCACATCGCAAATGGTAAGGATCCTGCAGCTCCGGCACTCCCTGCGGGCGAGGACATGGCAGGTGCCACCTGCTCTGATTCCGGCTTTGGCCCGAGAAGGTCTGCCGCCTCAAAAAAAGGTGAGCAAACCCTTCAGCAGGAGCTCTCCCAAACATTCAAGTTTACCATTGCCTCTTTGCCCAGCAGTGAAGCAGCCTCTGAAAGAAAGCGATTGAAAGTGATGTACCCGTGAGTTTGTGCAGTTCCCTTCATCTCCTTATCAAAGCCAAAGCATGGTGATTTCCTTTCTTCCAAGGCTGCTGCCAGGTTGGCCAAGGAAGATTGCACAGTGCTTTTCTTGCCTACAAAGTTCTGGACTTGACGCTCATGCACTGAGCTTTGAACCGTAAATTCGGAATAGTTCCACTAAAAAAATCAAGGCTCAAAGTAAGGATCTCAAATCATCTGTCAGCCCAGTCGCTCTCAAGTTCAGGGGTAAGCGTGAAAGGCTTTGCTGCTGAATCAAGGCCTCAATTATCTTTGCTGAGATCGGCTCTTCTTTCAGTCCAATCAAAGAGTCCAAAACATCTCGAAACTCCAAACGGATCAAAAGATGGAGTATAAATAAGTTGACAAAACAAGTTGCCAGACCTTACTTTCTCCAGTGCATCCGAGGCACTTGATGGACTGGATTGTGAGCTGGGCATTGGCACCGGTTCAACAGGAACCGGCGGCAAAGCCGACGGTATCGCAGCCGATGCTTGTGCAGCGGGAAGCGCCGTCGACGAAAATGCTGGGGATGGTGCTGGAGGTGCTGGAGGCTCTGGAGGTCCTAGTGCCCGAAAGGAATGGAAACTTGAATCAATACAGTATCAAAACCTGAGAGGGGGGAACAAAAGCCAGCAAGAACCCGGAATCGCGTAGAAAGCATCGCTAGTCTTATCAAAAAGGATGGAATTGGAAAGGAAAAATCATCGTTGCGTCGGATGGCTTTCAGTTTCTCAAGTCTTCTCACTAAGGATGACGTGAATTTGAAAATAAGTAGAAATCATCTCAAATCCCCTCAAAAAAGGGGGAATTGGAAAAGTAGAAATCGTCTAGTCTTCTCAAAAAGAATGAATTTATATAAAAAGCAAAACTATATATGTAACAATTCAACATATGCGGTCAAACAGATTGAAACCGTACGAAACAATTTCAAAATTTGGTGGACAATTGTGTTAAAATTTATCAGTCAAGCTTGTCCTGGCAATGTTTGAAGATTGCCAGACAGGCCCGGCGCTCCTTCCATATGCGTGTAAGATTCATCTGTGTCTACATGTTGAGATGGATTGTTCAAAGTCCTGTCAGTATTTGAGGGTGGCCCATCGAAGTTGGTGATGAGCCTTGCATCTTTGAGATTTGAACAGTCCAAATGAAGACACTTCCCACGGCCTTGTGGCAAAGGTGGCCCCGACTTTGCAGTAACACCAAGGCCTTCCAGCAGATGAAACATGAGACTCAAAAGGGAAAGAAAGCACTGAATATTGCTGCCTGGAGGTGAAAACTTTGCACCGTTGGGCATGGGTGGCGGTGGAAGTCCTAGTGCCTGGATGAATTTGCAAACGGATTGCAGAAAAAAAACACTGAACTCTTGGCAGCAGACCGCTTGTGATGAGACAGCTGGGCTTGCTCCAGCCTGAGATTGCAGTTTTTTCATGGCAAAGCTGACCACAAAACGCAGCACTTTGCATCAACAAAAACAAATCTCAGAATCTGACCACAGGGAACGCAGGAGGCCAAGGTGGCGCAGCAGCATCTGCCTTCTGGACAACAGATGTTCCCTGTGTTCCCTATCGGTCACGTACCTCCCCAAGCCTTGGCTCCTGCAGGAGCAACCTCTTCACCTGGTGAAGGTCTTGCCTTGCGAAAACATTGGAATTTGTGAAAACAAATTCTTTTAGACTTAGCCCGGCATGAAGGAACCGTGACCTCACAAACATTTGGCAATGATCCATAATCTTTCACACATTGGGATGGTTTTGACACGCTGTATGCCAGGTGTAACTCAAGCATTTTGAAACTCTGTCTCGGCCGTCTACTCTTCTCCAGTCAGACAGGACCGGTTTCCTGAGCACAAAATACTTGACACGAAATGACACGACAGGGCAAAACGATGTGCACAGAGAGGTTGGTGCTATTGCATGCTTTCAAGCCCGTCGAAGGTTAGTGCTGTTCAGTGCTGTTGCGGTTTGAAATCATTTCGTGCTTCTCCCGAAAATTCAGGCTGCCAATCTAGACAAGGCACCGGGAATCGCCAGCTTTGGCTCCGGAGTTGGCTCCCTCGGAAATCAATCAACTCGGCTCAGACATGCACAAACCATGTGCTTCCCATATCTTCCCCGTTCCCATCTGCACCCTTTGCATCCCTTTGCGCCTTTGAGCCTGCGTACTGCAGGAGCTCACCTGCGTTGACTTCACTGACTTTGCTGAGTTCACTCCTAATCACAGTAATCAGTAATCAGTAGTCAAGCTACGAGGTGCCGATTTTCAATCCTGTCAGGCCTTCTGCAAGAGCCGTGAGATTCTCATACTCACCTTCGTAAGGCTCCTCGCTTTGTCATCTTTGCAACACAATTTCCAAGTTGGCTGCAAGAGATCTCGTTGCTTTCAGTGTCTGTCCTTCTCTTTGTCCTTGGCTAAGTTGCAACGCAGAAACTGAGATGTTGGTTTCATTTTTAAAAATTCGTATTCCATGGCAGAATGAATCAGAATGAAATGTCACCAGTTTAGAACCGCTGTATTGAGTTGTGCTCACATATCTATAGAATCATATAGACATGCAGACATATCATGAGGACAGTACCTTAGCATCTGGTGGAGGCGGGGGCTTGTCCGGCACGATCTTTGGTACCTGCCCGGTGCTTCTTTTATCCATCTCTGCCCTCCAAAGTCTGAAAATATGCGACCGTCCAGTGCCTGCGGGACAGCCATCCTTGGGCAATGAATGACTATGGCAACCGAAAAGTGACAAACTGATTGTATGGTGCTCCTTGTGGAAAACAACAATTGTCCATCATCTTTGAGTCCAGTTGCTGCCCTTGTGCAGGGAATGGCTGCATGCCAGGAGTATGAGGCACCCAAGTGGTGTTGAAAGGGTCCACTTGACGTATCCTGACGCACAAAGACACACTCAAGACCCCTTTGGATACAAAAGATCAGACACTTGAAGGGAAATAAGTATGGGGTGTTCTGTGATTTAAATTTCTCCATTTAAGCTTCTGTGTCTGTCTGTGCTAAAACCTGAAAGTACCATGCATCAATGTGAAAACAAAAGCACTTTCAGAAGTAGACAAGAGTTCTTCATCTTCGGTGATTAACAAAGTATTGTTTTGGCCGCGCTCCTTCCCAGCAGCATAGCAGTTGGATCACGGGCACTTCCCAAGCCACCACGCATTAGAACCTTAGCAAATGGCGGAGCCTATTGAATCCCCTATCCCTTTCTGATGACATTCATGCAATGCCCCTTGTGTCCAAATGTGCCCAGGGCCATTACGTTGGTCTGTGCTTCTTTAGGTAGCGCCCGCAGTCTCGCTGCAGCATGAGCCTGGAGCAGGCGATTTTTGGCATGATAAGTAAGGTGAAGTTGCCTGTCTCACTCTAACCTATGTTTCACAACAGTTGGGAATGTGGGTGTGCCTGGATCTGCGGATACCTTGGAGCATGCTGGTCTTTCACACAACTTCACAGGTGATTTGAGCTTGGACCAGCATTCCAGTTTCTCACTTGGAGCTAGAACTATCACGGGGTTTCTGTCTACTTCAGCTTGTGAGTGTCTTTATGTGTGTCACTGATCTTTCTGGGCAAATTCGTAAGCAAATTAGTAGATGATAGTAGATGTAACTGGTAGGATGTAACTAGCCGTTGTATCCAAGTGGCTGGGCCAAAAAGGTTTCCACCTCCGGGTTCGGCGGTTGCTGATTCTTTGTCTGCTCAAGGTGCAGCGCTACAGCCTCTGGGGATCGACAAAAAAAACCACAAAAAAACGGTAGAAAACAACAGAAAACGGCTAACCTTTGCCAATCTTCACATCTCATTCTCCATTTCTTTCTGCCCAAACAGTCCAGCGAACCTGTGCCACGGACTTGTTTTGATTGTACTGCCTGCCAGGTAAAAGGGTGAGGGGTGTCAGTCTCCAGTTGCTGTTGTGTGAGAGAAATCATGAGAACTGACAGGCCTGGCAAGCGCTTGCACACGCTCCAAATCTTCAGGCATAACTTTCACATCAAAGCCGCTGCCGCCACCACCTCCTCCACCTCCACCGCTGAAGCCGCCTGAAACGATACCGATGGGTTACCCATCGGCGTATCTCTAAGAAAAATGGAACCGCTGTAAAAGTCAGAAAGCAAAAACTGAATAAGACTGATTTCAATTGATTTCACATCTTTGCCAAGGCTGCCTGTGGACTTCTTCTTCGGGCTCCTGTGGGTTGCGGCTCAATGCAAACACATCGGAAGCTGAGCAAGTTGAAGCCAATGTGCCGATCCATTCGATCCTCTTGGCAGAGGAACTTCTTGTCCCACTTCTTCGACGACGTGGTCTCTCTAGAGGTGGTTTCCTCCGAAAGGATAGAGAAGCACCAAGGTTGTGTCTGTCAGTCTGAACTCAGTTGGTCAACACACACTCCCACTATCCAAAATATTCAAAAATCATCGCAAAGATATTTCATATCGACATGATGCATTCTTGATGCAACTTGATACTCAATACGGAAGTTGAAAACGACGCCTCTTTTCTCTTGAAGGCGATCTCCTTCGTTTGTCTCTGGACCGTGACCGTAACCGCAGCGACATGACCTGATTCGGAGCTGAGTCAAGAGCGAAGCACAGCTGCAGCACCTGCTGCAACAACGTCTCTGCATGTCCCTACATATAATCATCGTTACCAAGGGGGAAACGCTGGGGCACGGTGTTCATGGGGTGAAGCCCCCATTGAGCTGTTAAACGTCTGCAGGAATCGTGGTTCTGAACGGTTCAGTAGTTTAGTTGAAGGAAAGCTGTGGAAAAGCAATGAAAAAACACAACCCGAAACTGCCCAGGCAAAGCAGTTTTCAACCGATGCCAAGCCAAGGCGTGACGAAACGTCAGTTCAAATCCATACAATGCTAGCCCCTTTCGCCATAGGAGTGATTGCAATTTCTACAACACACTCCTTTGAACCAAGCACTTCTTTATTCGTTGAACACAGGGTTGCAGTTCATAGACCTGTATTGGTCAAGGGGCCACATACAAGGCTACCGCAAACACCATTTCTATGCATCAACGTCAGTTGAGTCTTCATCCTCTTCAAGTGCTCCCACAACCAACTCCTTCTCTATCACTGGACGGATCTCGTGACCGTGGTCACCACAACGTGTAATGAGGAAGTACACACCAATTCCAATGACTGCCAGGAAGGCATTCACAAAATAGTAAGTTTCCAAGCTGCCTTTGTCCAGGTCATTGGGATATAAGAGCTTTGACACGACAGCTGTGAAGGCATTGGAGACAGAACCCGCGAAAAACAGGTTGAAGGCTTGAAGCAAAGATCGAACCTCCAGTGGAGCTGCTTCATATGAGAAACAGTACATGCATGGATTCACCAAGATCTCTGAAATGCCAACGAGGGCAAATGGAATGAAAATCCAGAAGGCACTGATATCTTTCATGCGTGTTCCTTCGGAGCCATCTTCTGCATAGCCCGGAGCACATTGGGAGAAACCAGCATCACCACAGAGGAATGGAGCCTCTTTGCGCTTGAACTCTAGTATTGCTGCAGATACGTTGGAAATAGCTGCTATGACCAAGCCTGCAATGATCTTTTGGCCCAAGCGAACTGGTGAACCTTTCATGCGACCAACCAGCGGGTACAAACAGGATTCAAAGAGCGGGGTGAAGATGACAATGGCAAATGCATCTGCAATGTTGAAAAAGGCACCATTCAGCTGTGTACCTCCAAGTCTAAGATCCATCTGACAGGCTTGGGAGGGAAAAGCATTGTTCATTGAGTTGTAGCACAGGTTGAAGGCGATATTCACAACCACGATCAATGGAATTGCAGCAAAGGTTTGGCGGGCATCCTTGGCGCCAAAGCTCACTTCCTGCTTGAGTTCCTGTACCCAGGTACAGTTGACATTGGCGACCTGGGTCGCATGAACAAGTCTTCAAATTCTCAACGATGGCAGTACGTCCTATTCGCTGGTATTTGGATGTATTTCTTTTTGCTAAGGCTGGTCTGCTAGCATAACTTTTCTACGATAACCTATCTAGTGCTGTGCGTGTCCACGTTGACGGGTTATGAGCAGGAGGAGGATCATAAAGACGATGAGAAATAAAACTGATGATGATGAGGAGGAGGATGATGATGATGATGATGGTGATGGTGATGGTGATGATGATGATGACGACGAGGATGATGATGATGATGATGATGATGATGATGATGATGATGATGATGATGATGATGGTGGTGATGGTGATGATGATGATGATGACGACGAGGATGATGATGATGATGATGATGATGAT